>JXCR01126343.1:961-19159 GCA_002079205.1 Phalaenopsis hybrid cultivar | reverse complement strand
TATTTTCTAATCTTTAGAAAAGTTGACATTGACACTATTCAACATTTATCTAGCATTTTAGAAGCCTTCAACCTAGCTTGAAATTATTGTGCTAATGCTTCTAAATCATCAATTTATTTTTTTGTTAATCCTTATATGTAGCAGCAAATCTGTGATGTGAGTGGTTTTATTTTGAAGCCTTTGCCTTAGGACTATTTGGGAGTTACTATTAAATCATCTAAACTACTTGTGGCTGATTGTCATAAGCTTATTGATAACCTTCACACTTGGTTGGCTGGCTGAAAAAAAAGTTCTTTTTTTACTGTTGGTAAATTTCAATTAGTTAGAACTACTGTTGGAGTTATCTTTATAATTGGTGTCATTCTATCACTCTTCTGAAAAGTCTTAGGAAGAAAATTATAATCTGCGATTAATAATTTTTTATATCATAATGGAATGGAGAAAAAAGCGGCCTGGAAACCATTTTTAGACAACATAATACTATGTGTAAGTTTAAGCAAATTTGGAGGCATTACAATTCTGATTCGTATTTAACCAATTGCTGTGATGTTCATTATGGCTCTATCTAGTTTAGAGCTAGGTATGGTATATCTATTTTTTTGGAAAGACCTTACTAATGTGGCTACTAGAATGAGGAGTACTTTATCATTCCAAGTGACTCACAACAGTAATCTGTTTTTCTATTTTGACCTTTGTTTGAATGATTTTTCTCTTTATGAAAAAATTGGAAAACCTATTTTTGGTTGGTTTGGCTTTCCTAAGCATAAGAAGTTATCTGATCTTGTCTAATGATAAATGGTTCTTTGATAATCATTCTTTAGTCCCAAAGTATTGTTTTCAACTGATTTTGAATATTCCAATAGTTGATAATTCTATCTGATGTTGTTGGAAGTGTTTAAATCACTTTCCGAATGAAGTTAATTATAACTTTGTGCATGACAATTTTCTTTATTGTGATTGGAACATGATTGTATGGTTCAAGGGGTTTTCTATCAAATTAGCATTGCATTCTTGAAAAATATTTCAAAATGGATTAAAAAACTGTGATGTACTCGATTCGAGTGGTATTATGTTTGATACCAAATGTGTTCTTTGTCTCCAGAGACTAGAATCTCATAGCCATTTATTTTTTGATTACCCTTTCTCTCATAATTTGCCAAGAAAATGCATTACAAGTGGTATTTTTTCATGGTGACCAGTAATATGATTCATGTTTTTTATCGTTCCGATACATTCTCATGCAAACTTTACAAAACATTTTACTTGTTGATTGTTCAAACTACAGCTTGTTACATTTGGATTGAGAGGAATAATAGAGTTTTTAATAATTATTTCGTTCCCCTTGATGCTTTTATTCAGAATATACATTGGATTATAAAGCAAAAAAAATAGATGGAAATTCAAAAAGAATGCTCCGAGTACAATTTGTGCTCTTTATAAGATATAATTTTTCAAGTCTGTATATTGGAATTGGGATATTTGATTCTCTATTCATCACTTTTCTTCTGTTACTTTTTGTGGTAGTTAGCTAATGGATCAGAAATCTTTTGCTGGAATGGAATTGGTGTTCCTTTTTTTATCTACTACTTTTCTATTGCATCTTCTAGATAGATATCACATTTAAAGATCATATACCATACTTTATTTTAAGCTATGATGATTTCCAGAGGTGGCATGGTGCGTCAACCGTTGTAAAAAATTATTATGTTTTCTTACTTTTTCATATTACCCGGATGGAGTCCTCATGTTTGTTTGCGGGTGAATTTCTTGAGCTAGTTCTCTTCTCATTTTTTAGTCTTTATGGATTTTTCTACTTGCAGAGATTATATATTCTTTTTACTGGACTTCCTCTCTTTCTGGAGGATGGACCACTCTAATATGGTTCTTCACATTGAATAATCTATTTCTGTCTACTGAGCTGCAGATGTTCACATACACTTTCTTCTTTGGGCTTTAGAATGGCTGCTTTGAGTTATCTTTGGCTAGAGATTGCTGTTTTTGTAGGACCTTGTGGTCTTTTCTATTTCAAGGATCTCAATCGTATTTTTATTTTCTTCAAGTCTATGGTTGATTCATTTGTAATTATTTTTTTCTTGAATAAAGCTGGCGGTGACCTTCATTTTTATTTTTCTAAAGTAATAATCGTTTCGTAATATCGTGGTGTGTTGTGTCGCACTACTCTATAGGAAAAAATAAGATAAAATCACCACTAATATAGAATGGATAAATTGCTCTGTTATTTATGCATTGGTTTACCTTTCCATTGTGCATTTGCCCGAACACATCCGCCGTGGAATGATACTCNTTTTCCAATTTTTTCATAAAGAGAAAAATCATTCAAACAAAGGTCAAAATAGAAAAACAGATTACTGTTGTGTGTCACTTGGAATGATAAAGTACTCCTCATTCTAGTAGCCACATTAGTAAGGCCTTTCCAAAAAATAGATATACCATACCTAGCTCTAAACTAGATAGAGCCATAATGAACATCACACCAATTGGTTAAATACGAATCAGAATTGTAATGCCTCCAAATTTGCTTAAACTTACACATAGTATTATGTTGTCTAAAAATGGTTTCCAGGCCGCATTTTTCTTCATTCCATTATGATATAAAAAATTATTAATCGCATTTTAAAATTTTCTTCCCNATTATTAATAAAAATTTACTGAAGAATTTTAAGGTTAGTTTTGTGATGGCATTGCTTTTGCTTCTCTTTCTTAAGTATCATGCCACGACGGATGTGTTCGGGTAAATGCACAATGGAAAGGTAAACCAATGAATAAATAACAGAGCAATTTATCCATTCTATAATAGTGGTGATTTTATCTTATTTTTTCCTATAGAGTAGTGCGACACAACACACCACGATATTACCAAACGATTATTACTTCNAATAAATAACAGAGCAATTTATCCATTCTATAATAGTGGTGATTTTATCTTATTTTTTCCTATAGAGTAGTGTGACACAACACACCACGATATTACCAAACGATTATTACTTTNATGAAAGTGGCTTTTCTTTAGTCGTCTTAGATAGTTTGGTCACATTAAATGTCGACCATTTGATGATCCGATCAGGAGAGTAGATGTTTTAGATTCGACTCGTATTAAGAAAGGCAGAGGTAGACCTAGAAAAACTTGGGCTGATGATCCGATTAGGAGAGTAGATGTTTTAGATTTGACTCGTATTAAGAAAGGCAGAGGTAGACCTAGAAAAACTTGGGCTTATTGTATAAAAAATGATCTTAATTTACTAGAATTAAATGAAAATATGACACTAAATAGGACGCGAGGGAGAAAAAGGATTCATGTAGCCGACCCCACATAGTGGGATTAAGGCTTTGTTGTTGTTGGTGGCCTTTCATCAGTTACAATATGCATTGTCTTGAATTTTTCATAGATCCCCTGCATTTTTACATGATTTCTTGGTTTATTAGGTGATGCATTTTGGCTGAATTGCAATTGGTTGTATTTTGCAAAATGGCTCGAGGTTTTATTTGCAATCAATTTACTAGATTAGATGTTTAGATATACTGATCTATTATTACATTGCACACTGCATTGTGTTTCCATTAGCCTGTTTTATTTTAGGGGCTTTTACTAACATACCAAGTATTTACATATCTAGCACTTAAACAGTCATATTTACACACATCCCGCTCAAATCTTTAACATCACATCTAAATTACCATCATCATTATCTTTTTAAAAGTGGAATACACCTTTTCATGCATAGATTTATGACACCAATGTGTTTAACCGTAACAATCAAACTTTGGGTGTTACATACATAAATACACAAGGATTGTGTGGTATATAAGTAAATTCCCCTTATTTTATTTGTATTTTATTCATATTCGAGCTTCCTATTGCAGCTGGTTCTCGACTACAATGATCAAACAAAAATCCCCTTCATCAGAAAACAAATAGAAGAGATCAATCAACATACTGTGAGAATAAGGTAATGATCATTCATAGCAAAAAGATCCATTAAATTCTCTAATATTGCATAATGAGACCAAATTGTAAATTTTTATAGGGCTGATAAGAGCGGTGAAGTTTCTGACCAGGAGCTCTACTTACCCGGACTCGTGCCGAAGGTGCCGGGACGCTTTTATTTTCTGTTTGGCAAGCCCATAGAGACAAGAGAAATGAAGAGTGTTCTGAGGGATAGGGAGGGTGCAAATAAGCTGTATTTGCAGATCAAATCTGAGATCGAGAACTTGATTTCATATTTGAAGATGAAGAGGGAGGAGGATCCGTATAGGAGTATATTCAGTCGGGCAATTTATCAAGCATCTTGGGGTGTAGAATCTGCTCCCACTTTTGAACTCTGAATTACTTGCTCTACGATTCAAGCAAAGAGTAAATGCCCATTTTAGGTCCTGGCAATTATCATTTATGTTTTGTTTAGATGTTTACTTTATGAAATAAATTTTTTAGTACTTTTTATAAAGGATTTTTATAATTATTAGTTTCTAATCCAACTTGTTAAAAAAACATAAATGATAATAGTAATTTTTCCAAAATTAAATAGATATTTTCAAACAGGTTTCTATAAAACAAATACTAAGAAGCTATATAAATATCAAAATTCAAATGGTATATATAAAAATACATAAGAAATGTGTGATATGCAAGTTCCCCAAGCTTCTATCATTACAACACAAAAAACAAAGATAGTTACATGCAGATCAACCGACCGAAATGTTGATATTTACAAATTAAACACTCGGGTGATTTTTTTGGGCTACCAAACCGATGTCACAATCAAATTATTGAGAATTTTATAAAAAAGAAGTATTTGTCGAGAGATCTATCTTGAATTTTGACTTTTGAGTTAAAATTGGAAAATTAGATGAAAAAGAGTAGTTGATTTGTAAATAACAAGTTTCAGGACATGTAATTGCCCAAAGAAAAAAAAAAACAACTGTCATAAGATACAAGTTACAACATTTAAGGTCTATTTAGAGCAGACACAGTTTATTGAATAATCTGTTAATAAGCTGATTAAAAATAATTTGTTGATAAGTTGAGTGTAGTAGTTATTACAATTTTTTATTATTTTAGAAAAGTCAGACCACAGTCAGAAAGCTGTCACCGCACCTAAATATGTAGGGTAGAAAAGTCAGACCGCAGTCAGAAAGCTGTCACCGCACCTAAATATGTAGGGTAGAAAAGTCAGACCGCAGTCAGAAAGCTGTCACCGCACCTAAATATGTACGATATGAAAACATTATTTTTAGCGTTTGGAAAACGCATAAGCTGTCAAAACACAGTTTACCTAAACAGGCTAGGTGCATTTTCGAAACGCCACTGCACCAAATAAACTATCCCAAACGGGCCCTAAAAAGAGACGAGCAAAATAATCTGAAGAGAGATGATCCTAATTGCAAATAAGACCCATCACAAACCTTAAATACAAATCATGTATCAAAATAAACAAAACCAATAGCAGGCCTCAATTAAACATTACATCAACATAAAAAATACATTATATCAACATAAGAAAAAAAAAATCTGAACCCGAATTGATCCATAAAAACAACGAAAATTTAAATAAACACCACACAAATCGTATGTATTTACATATGTAACACCAAACCTTCCATTTTTTACATACCTGCCACCTCACCTAGTAAGAAAATGTGTATTTTACTCTCTAAAAGTTAAAATGATGGTGTTTTTAATGTCATCTGTAAGATTTGGGTGGCATAAATGTAAGAAGCAAAGTTTAGGGAGCTAGATATGCAAATGCAAAGAATTATGGCAATGGTGGGAAGATTGTGGAGTGAGGTGAGATGACAGATTCCTGCACAAACTTTCTGGGATTGTTGGGATCAATGCCCCATTTGATCTCACTCATGTTAGGAGTCTCAACAAACACCATATTAAACTCCCCAGTCTTCTCAGTCTTCCCTTTCTTCCCAGCTCTCAACACAAGGTTGCCCTTGTGGTATGAGAATATGCCATTGGTGAGTCGGATTATGTCGCCGGGCTCGAAAAAACAGCACTCGTCTCCCCATAGTTGAAAGTGAAGTGAAGCGGTCTCGTCGGCGACGAGAGCAAGGCAAGTCGTCTCCTTCCCGTCCTGACCGACATTTCCCTTATCAAGGAGTATGAACTTTGTGTTTATTGTGTTGGTGGCAGCAGGGACTATGTCTTTGAGGGAAATCATCGGTAAGCCTGAATATATGAAATGAGCAATAAATCAAGTTAAAAAACAAAACATAGAAAGAAGTTGAGAAGTATTTGATAAAATAAGAGACATATGGCAAAGAGAAGTGTAGAACTAAAATAAATATTTGATACCCAGAGCTAAATTAACCCAATTCCTATGTATTTACATATCTAACACCTCAGCTTTGTTTTTTACATTTTTACCACACAAAACATTTCACATCATATCAAAAGTACCACAATTTTAACTCTTTAAAAGTGATATAAACCTTTTTCATGCATGGATAAAGTGACATATAAATGTAAAAAGTGAAGTTTAAGTGTTAGACATCTAAATACATAAGAGTTGAGTGGTATGTATGTAAATCTTCCGTAAGAATTGCAAGTTGTAGTGTAAAGGTATAAGTTTGTGTTGAAGTTAAATTTTAAGTTGAGCAATCAATTTTAAACTGAGAAATAACTATATTTTAATTTAAATACACATTTTCCTGCATAGGTAAGGCGGCACGTATGTAAAAATTGAAATTTTGGTGTTAGATATGTAAATACCTAAGAATTGAGTGGTATGTATGTAAAACTTTCGATAGATGGAGTAATGCCACACTCTTCATATAACTATTATAGCTGTTTGTGAGGGTTTAGAACTGTAATTTTTTATGACAAATATGCAAATATGGAAAGTGATGTATGAGTTAACTTGATAAATGATAGGCATTCACATAAATACCACCCAATTCTTATGCATCAACATATCTAACACCTAAACTTTAGTTTTTACATTTATACCACCCAAATCTTTCATATCACATCAAAAGTACCACAATTTTAACTTTTAAAAAGTGAAATACACATTTCATGCAAATGGAAGGTGACATGCATGTCAAAAATGTTTTGGTGTTAGATATGGAAATACATAAGAATTGAGTGGCATGCATCTAAATCTTCCTTTATAATAATGCAAGTTCTCCAAAAGTCTCTCATCCTCTAGTAAGATTATCAAGATTAGTGATAAACCGTGGTCATTAATGCTTCGGGCATATCATATTCTGACTTATAACACGAGTTCTGAGATAGTTGGTAGCATCGTATGCTTCTATCAACCATACCAAAGCACATAATTACAGCACTCATGGTAGCAGGATTATACTTCAAACAATCTCCATCAATTACATTGCAATTAGTGTTTCCTGATAAATCCTAAGTAGTTGCTCCCAATATCTCTAAAGTTTAGAACATTTGTCTCCGAAATGAAATATAATTCGTCTTGAAACCTAGGTGAGACAAGGTGACACATGGGTGGAACCACCTCTTGCACTTATTGCCACGTGCTAATGAAATTATCCTAAAAAATAAACATGAAGTGCATACATAAAGACATAACAAAGGTTGACTGAAAGATAAAATAAAAATTACGACAATACAAGCAAACCTAATACAATGAAGTAATATATCAAACCCAAGTTGGGTAGTTACACAAACGAGGATGAGATCCAATAGCAAATTCAATCCAATTGTGTAGCAATGATCCGTTCATGGTCGTCAGAAAAACTTTTTCAGCTTCGTCAGTCATTAAAGTTTCATAAACCGCAATTATGGCTTCATAGGAAATGTTTGAAATTTTGTCAAGATTCGCCAAACATTCAACAGTAGTTTATTGAGAGTGACGGTCGACCCGTTGAGATAGTTATGCATTTTTGTTCACTGTCTGAGCAACACTTACAGGTTTGATGTATTTTCTCTTCTTTTAATAGGTCGATTATTATTATAAATTCCTGCATTTGATTGTTTGCTACCGCTCGATTGACCGGATGCTTGTCGCATGCTGATATCCGTCTGATTGAACATCTGCTGGTGAATCTGACACATCCAACTCATCTAGATAGCTTACTTCATTCATTGTCAAAAAGTCATCAGCATGCTTAGTAATTTTCTCTTCTTTAGTCTCCTCTGGAGAAGAACCACCATGAGAATATATCGCATTGATAGAAAGGATACCTTCGAAATCGTTTTAACTTTGGGTTAACATATGAAAATTTTCTTCTGTTAACTTTTATTATAATATTGATCAATTTTAGATATACCACTGCTGTGATAACTTACC
Source organism: Phalaenopsis hybrid cultivar (assembly GCA_002079205.1). NCBI lineage: Eukaryota > Viridiplantae > Streptophyta > Magnoliopsida > Asparagales > Orchidaceae > Phalaenopsis > Phalaenopsis hybrid cultivar. The sequence continues at coordinate 10,871 of JXCR01126343.1, read as the reverse complement.
TTTAGAATTTCTCCCCAGGTTTCATCAGTTACTATCGGAAAGTGTGTATCTTCATTTCAACCCCAACCACTGCAGTTAAATAACTGATACACTGTCCTAATATCAGCTTACATATTTTTAAAACGAGTCATAGCCATTGATTCAATGGAAGATGTGTCTAATCGTCAATTCCATGCATCCATAATGATAACCCAATAATCCCTCTTCATTCTATCTTCTATCATATGGCCACATTGAAATTGTTTGAGCATCAAACCCACAAGAACAGTACTGTGTTCCTCCAGCCATTTTAACGTTCTAACGTTACTTGTTTTTATTTCCGGTATTGATGGAAATAATATTATCAGATGATGGTTTTGAACTAGAATAACCACATTAGATCAACTTTCCTATTAAATATTTCTTCATCATATTTTTACGAGTCATAACCATTGATTCAAAGANCATTTCCCTTATCAAGGAGTATGAACTTTGTGTTTATTGTGTTGGTGGCAGCAGGGACTATGTCTTTGAGGGAAATCATCGGTAAGCCTGAATATATGAAATGAGCAATAAATCAAGTTAAAAAACAAAACATAGAAAGAAGTTGAGAAGTATTTGATAAAATAAGAGACATATGGCAAAGAGAAGTGTAGAACTAAAATAAATATTTGATACCCAGAGCTAAATTAACCCAATTCCTATGTATTTACATATCTAACACCTCAGCTTTGTTTTTTACATTTTTACCACACAAAACATTTCACATCATATCAAAAGTACCACAATTTTAACTCTTTAAAAGTGATATAAACCTTTTTCATGCATGGATAAAGTGACATATAAATGTAAAAAGTGAAGTTTAAGTGTTAGACATCTAAATACATAAGAGTTGAGTGGTATGTATGTAAATCTTCCGTAAGAATTGCAAGTTGTAGTGTAAAGGTATAAGTTTGTGTTGAAGTTAAATTTTAAGTTGAGCAATCAATTTTAAACTGAGAAATAACTATATTTTAATTTAAATACACATTTTCCTGCATAGGTAAGGCGGCACGTATGTAAAAATTGAAATTTTGGTGTTAGATATGTAAATACCTAAGAATTGAGTGGTATGTATGTAAAACTTTCGATAGATGGAGTAATGCCACACTCTTCATATAACTATTATAGCTGTTTGTGAGGGTTTAGAACTGTAATTTTTTATGACAAATATGCAAATATNTATTGGGTCTAACAAATCTCCTGATCCAGATGGTAGTAGCTCGAAGTTCTTTAAAGATACTTGATATGTTATGAGGAAGGCTAGTATTGAGGATGCGAAGTATTTCTTTTAATACGGTTAAACTCCATCATAGGCTTAAATATTTAACCATTACCATTCTTCCCAAGAAATCAGGTGCTAAGTCAATTATTGATTTTAAATCAATTTCAATTTATAATACCATTTATAAGGTCATTTTCAAGCTTTTGGTTGAACGTCTCAAACTTATGCTTCCTAATATCATCCATCCTACTAATGCAGTCTTCATAAGAAAACGTAATATTGCTGATAATATCATTATGACTAATGAACTTCTTCATGAATTTAATCCTAGAGGTTATATGCTAAAAATTCTGTTCTAAAATTGATTTGATGAAGTCTTTTAATAAAGCAAATAGATTTTTCCTCGATGATAGGATGGTTTGCTTGGAATTTCCTCCTACTTGTATTCATTGGATTCAAGCTTGTACAGNGGCCAGCTTGCAGACCCTCCCCAGCTCTGAATCCTGCTCCTGCTCCCTCTCCATGCAGGAATCCTCCTTGTGCTTAGGTCATGCAAGCAGCGATCCCGTTATGCATTTCCCCGCTGTTTCTCAGCTAGGTAGCGATCCAGTCATGCGCTTCCCCGATGTTTCACATGCAGGCAGTGATCCGCTGTTTCACATGCAGGCTGTGATTCGTTGTTTCTCACACAAGCAGCTCCCTGCGGCTTTCGATCTCCTACAGGCTTCCCAGCGAACTTCTTCCCCTCGCTATCCAGCCTTCCTGCTGATGACCCATCTACTCCTTCCCAATCAAGCAGTAGCCAGTTAAGTTGCTGGATTCCTAGCTTGCAGCAGGAAGCAACTAGGAAACCGGCAGCTAACAACAGCAATGAATTATTTCCAACCCTAAATGTGCATAGAGATTATGACCAAATAAAAAATGAAGATGTCTAATTCTACTCCAGATGTTATTTCTAACTTAGAGACCATGAATTCTATCGCAACAACCCCTGACCTGTCTACCTCTATCACAAACCATAAACTCAACGGCCTAAAATTCCTTCAAAGATCCCAACCCGTTTTTATGCAAATTTGTTGAAAAGCAAAAGAGGAATATCTCATAGGAGATGACACAGTTCCTAAGCTCACTAATTCTAACCATCACACATTGAAGATTCAAAACCATTTTGTTTTGTCTTGGTGAGGCAACTCAATGACTAATGAAGTAGGAGAAAATTTCTTTCTCTACAAAACATCCAAAGAAATTTGGGAGGCTAAAAGAGAAACTTATTTCAACACTGAGAATATTGAAAATTATTTGAGATTAAAACCAAACTACATGATCTTCGTCAGGAAGACTTACGTGTCATTCAATATTTCAACATATTGACAAAATATTGAATTTAATGGGATATGTTTGAGTCATACATCCACATGATGTGTGATGTATAATTCCATCATTGAGAAGAAGAGAACAATCCAACTCCTAGTGTGACAAACTAAGAAATTAGATGAAATGAGAATGAGGATCATGAGAATAAAACCTCTTCCATCTACCCATAAACATTTGCTGAAGTTAAAAGAGGAGAATAGAAAGAATCTTGTGATGACTAGAAATGAGAGTTCTCCTAGTGTTGAAAGCTCAGCTCTGTATTTAACATAATTCTTCCCATGAATTAAGGTTCAATAAGAATCATCCCACATGAGACTATTACAAGAAAATTGGGGACTTCGAAGACAAATGTAGGAAACTCCATGGAAAGGCTGCATATTGGAAATCTGGACATCGAATGAAAAATCAAGAGAGCAAGACTAATTTTGTTACCTCACTTGAAGCGTAAACTGAACCATTCACCAAGAAGCAACTCGACATACAAAAAAAACGCCTTGGGGGTAATTCAGAACAACACAAGCTTCATGCCACACCAATATAGACCTTGGATTATAGATTCAAGAGATTCTGATCATGTAACTAAAGACATCAATGATCAAGGCAACTATCGAGAGAGTTCTATATCTACAACTGTCAGACTTATAGATGGATCACACCAAAAAATTACATGAAAATGAGATATGAGTTCTGTCAGGATATTACTATTTTCTCTATTTTATATTTCCCAAAGTTGAACTATAATTTAATTTCAATTAGTAAGCTTACACATGATATGAAATGTATAACTAAATTTCTTGCAAACACTTTTGAATTTCAAGCAGTGGATTCACAGAAGGTGATAGACCATGTTGAATAGTATCAAGACTAATACCTGCTCAGGAAAAGCCTTTCTAAACACACAAGTGGTCCCACCTACATTTTTTCCTCAACTCTCCAAGTTTGTTGAGTCTATGACCGTTGAAAAACTATTAATATCATGACATTGTCGTTTGAGTCAACATAATTTCAATTATATTGCAAAGTTGTATTCTCATATATTTTTCAATAAAAATCTAGTGCTCATCAATGTGAGATTTGTCAACTGCCAAAAAAAATTAGAAACATCTATCCAATGACCAAATATAAATTCTCACATCTCTTTTTATATTATCCACATTGATATTTAAGGACTTTCAAAAGTAAGAACCTGAAGTGGAGCTAGATAGTTTGTCTCATTCATTGATGATCACACTAAAAGAATGTGGGCATTCCTAACGAAATAGAAATTTGAAATTGCTCAAAGCTTTCAAACCTTTTTTGACATTATTCAAACTCAAGTCCAATGCAAAATTCAGATTTTCAAAACTGATAATGCAAAAAAAATATTTCAATTTTATTCTTGGATCTAATCTTTCAAAAAATAAAATCATTCATGTGAATTTATGTATTGATATCCCACAACAAAATGTGATAGCGGAGAAAAAAAACAAACATCTTTCGATATTCCACTTAATTATAATTTCTCATCAAGTTCCAAAATATTTTTAGGGGAAGCAATTCTTACTACAACATACCATATCAATCAAATTTCTAGTCGGTACTTAATTTCAAAACACCACTTCATATCTTGATGAATACATTTGTCTAAATCAAAGCTTTCTCTTCAACTATATCGCTTAAAATTTTTTTAATGAGCATCTTTTGTTCACATCCATTTCCCAACTTGCACAACCCTATACCCATAAAGTGTACGTTTCTTAGGTATGCCTCCAACAAAAAGAGCTAGAAGTACTACTAACCTATTCCTAGAAAGTACTACAACTTCATGGATGTCACAATTTTTGAAAATCAATCATACTATAGTAAATCTAGTGTTCAAGGAGAGTGCAAGTGAACATTAATTTTGGGATGAGCTAAATGCCAACTTACAACCTATTCTTCTTAAACCTAGCCCTTCTGTCTCCCAGATACCACTGCATAAAAATATCCCACTTAAAGATGCTCAACCAACCCAACCTAAAGCTCATAATAAAGAGCTTCATGTACACATAAAGAGGAAGAAAAACCATAAGTAGGTGGAAGACAACTTGCAAAGTCAGAACTACTCAAGCCAAAAACCTAGCCCACATTCAACTAAAATTTTGGATAAGGACTCCAGAATTTAGAAGTCATCTCTACCCTCTTTTGGAGCAAATGACAAAGGAAGTTGTACTAAATATTCAATTCAGAAATATGTAGCTTATTGGAGGCTATCATATCCCTATAATGCTTTTGTGTCTAACTTTGATAGCGTGCAAATTCCTAAATTCATTCATGAAACTCAAAAATTTATAGAATGGAGGAAATCGGTTTAAAGATAAAACTAAGGTACTAACATATGACGACACATGAATTCTTACGAAACTACTCATGAAAAGAGGCCAGTTGGATGCAAATGAATATTCAACATTAAGAACGGAGCTGATGGTGGTATTGAGAGATTTAAAACAAAAAATGTTCACTAAAAGCTTATGAGATTAACTATCAGAAGAATTTTGCACTAGTTGAGAAATTAAACACTATCAGAGTTCTCATCTCAGCAGACGTTAACAAGGAATGGGAACTGCATTAACTTGACATAAAAAATATATTCTTGAATAGGGATTTTCAAAAAGTGTACCTAGAGATACCATCAGGACTTGAGAATGACTCCAACAAACATCCTGTATGCAAACCCAAGAAGCCACTCTATGGTATTAAGCAATCACGAATGGTTTGGTTTAAAATGTTTGTTAAAACTATGAGATTTAATGGATATTCTCAAGGTCAAACTGATCACACACTGTTCATAAATCACACTCAAGGAGGTAAGTTTGCTACACTGATAATATATATGGATGACATGATTCTTACTGGTGATAATGAAAAAAAAAATTCTTAAAATAAAAAAAGTGATCACCATTGAGTTTGAAGTCGGTGACCTAGGGACTATGATATATTTCCAAGTATGAATGTAGCAGGGTCTAAGAAAGACGTTATTATATCATAGAAACTACATCCTAGATTTGATAAAGAAAACAAGCATGATTGAATGCAAACCATCTGTTACTCTAATGAAACCCAACATAAAGTCTAATAGGGAAGAAGAAAATATTACTATGGATAAAAAAAAATATCAAAGATTATTAGGAGAACCCATCTATTTGTCACATATTGAGAGCCCATCTATTTGTCACATATTAGGCCAGATATTGCATATTATGTCAGTTTTGTGAGTCAACATATGAATAAACTAAATTGAGAATATTTAGGGATGATATACATGATTTTGAGATTCTTCAAGAAGACTCATGGTTATGAATTTTGTTTGAAAGTACCAAAAACAAAGGAATAGAAGTCTACATTAATGCAAGTTGGGCTGAAAAAACTCACTGATAGAAGATCAATCACAGGATATTGCTCCTATATATAAAAAAACTTGGTTACATGGAGAAGTAAGCCTCTAGAAGCCGTGCAAAATCAGAGTATAAGACACTTATCTTAGAAATACATGAAGGAATCTGGATTCAAAAATTGATGAAGGAATTCGGGAGGGTGTACCTCTGATAGACCTATACAAATGTTTTAGTCAAGGAGCTATCACTATTGTCAAGAATCATGTGCATCATGATATTGCCAAACATATTGAAATTCACAGATGCTTTATCTCTGAAAAAATTAATGGAGGAGTACAACCAAGCTATATCCCAACATACCAACAAATTGCTGATGCTTTCACCAAACTCTTCCATTAAGCAACTTCTCAGAGTTTAATACCAAGTTTGGTCTACAATATCAACGGCCAAACTTGAGGGGAGGTGTGAATATAGGAGAATCGATCTCCTTATTAATTGGAGATAATTTAAAAAATTCCTTGATCAGATTCTCTTCCTAAATATGTTTATTTGAAAATCAATTCCTTTCCCTATTTAGGCTAGATAAATTTGGTAAGATGGAACGGTTTCCTTTTATATGTAACTATTTATTGGAAGATTTTAAAATAAGAATTCTAAGAATTCCTCTCACATTTTTTTCAAAACGTTTTGTAAGTATCAGGATTAGCATATTTGGATTTTGAAAGACTGCTACATTTCATTATTACACAATAGAAATGAGCAGAGAATGAGGATTAATAAAGCCATCTAGGAGAAGGCTAATAAGATGATTTATTACTTTTCATTTTTTAATCAATAGTTCACCAAGGATAATAGATGGAATTATACTTGGAACCATAGATTTCATCTACAAAATCAGCTTTTAAATGATTAAGAATATTTGATAAAATATTAGGATAAAGTACAATTTAATTCCATCAAAGATTTCATCTCTTGGTGAACCTTATTGTAGTGAACCGGACCTTAAATTTCCTGATGATTGTTGCAATCCTTAGATTAAAGGATAGGCTTCGCTGACCAGGAACTAACAATTTTTGCCCAAGTCCTTTACAGTATGCCAACAATTTTCAACTTCTAACTTAATCCAGGAGAAATATGAGAGAATGATAACTTTTTTATTAAACTTAAAAAGTGGACACAAAATAAGCTTCAAGGCATACGCCTCAGATGAAAAGGTGTAAGACTCACTAAAGACAGCGAGGCTTAAGCCTCAAGGCTTTTTTTATGCGCCTCAGTTCAAGGTGCACCTCAAAAAGCAAGCCCAAACGCCTTTTTAAACAATGGATATTGCACATCATAACAGAAAGGTTCAAAATTAGAAAAAATCAAGCTTTCAAATTATAATTTAAATGATGCAAACAGTCTTACTCCCGTGGTCTTGTTAACAAATCAAATCAACTAGTCGATGTCCTATTTTTAGAACACTCCCAAACTCCGTCCAACTTCACCCCTGTATGGGGTTGAGTTTGAGAGGTTAGAAGTTGTGGTTATGCCTTATTGGCACGATATCATAAGTTTATATTTTGAGAGCTAAAATTTCTTTGTAAAAGGTGAAGGCCATATGTAAATGAAAGATAAATTTTTTAGCAAATTTTATGATTGAGAAATTTGAGTCCTGGTTCGTGATGACAAGTTTGTTGAATTAGACCTTGAGAGAATTATTAAAATTCATTCTTTGAGGCATATCTTATGGACTCTAATCTTCCTCATGTAGAAGATTAGACTTACTAGGTGAAATTTATGAACTTATATTCTAACAAGAATAGCCTGTTTGAGAGCATGCATATAACTTGTTGATGAGTATGAGTTTTATAAAAGAATTCAATAATTTAAATATAATTGCACGTTTTATATCAATTGCATCTTCTCAATGCAAGGTAAATTTAAATTTATTTCAATTATTAAATCCATGCAGCATTCTATGACTTCCTATTTAAAAGTTTAGCATATCTATCATAGCACATGCAAATGTATGACAAAGCTTTTAAAAGAGGTGCATCCTATTGAGATGCTTACATGATTTTTGAGATGCATTTGAGTTGAAAGTTCTCAAAATGTTCATGGGGAACTTGCAAATTTCTAGATTTGATGTTTGTACAAAATTTTTATTATTGGAATACACTAATTTTTTTTTATTTTGAGCTTAAAAAAATAGCATCAAGTTTGTTTGCATGTATGTGTTGCGATTCCGATTGCAAATATTACAAGTGATATCGGAGTCAACCCAAAACATGAAAGGAAAAACATATATTAATACTGAAAACAAATAAACATTTACAATCAACACACTAGAAAGAAAAATTACAACAAACACGACACAAACTCATGCTAGGGCTCGACCCATGGGTAGTGAAGTCAGCTAGGTGGTTGGGGAGTGGGGTTGTAGATGGTTGGGACAGCTAAAGGAGGGGCTAGAATCATGTTAGCAGCGAAGCGGAATGCTGAGACAACAAGGGCAGCAAGGGAGGTGGCAAGCAGAGCGGCGAGGTGCGATAGGAAAAGACTGGAACCAGAGGACAACATGAAAACAACAAGTTAAGATGACAACAGCGGAGCGGCTAAGCAGGGGGAGGGTAGCAAGGGGCAGCCATCCAGGACGAAGGCAACGAGCAAGAAGGGTTGGAATTGGGAAGACTAAAGTGAAAAACAACAAAAGTTGTTGTCCTGGGGGTGGCTTCAACTGGGAAAGACGTCATAGAGCGGCGGGGTGCGATGGGGAAGGATAAATCATCACCTAGAAACCAAAATACAACTGAAGCACCACTTGAAACACTAGGATACAACCTCAAAGGAAAGAAGAGATGTCGGCAGCTGTCCCGATACAAAAACCCACCAAAAACTGAACTCTCAAATAAACACAACACATATAGGAAAGGACTAAAAAGAAACAAAGGATAATAGGAAAGAAAGCATAAGGAAAAAAAAAGGGATTTTTTTGGTGCCTCCCGCGATATTTATTTTCACTGTACTGTAGCAGCTACATTATCATGATATATTTCTTTTGCGTTAAACTCCAACGTTACTCTCTTGGGATTGGGAGAGTCTCGACTTCATTCGTCGAAGCTTCTGGTTCCTTGTAGTACGGAGACAAATGTCACGTTAAAGGTAGCAGATATACTGTAATAGGTCGATCATGTAGATGTTGTCATTCCACAACATGACTTAATTAGCTAGGAGTTGGGCGGGCCGGGTTTGGCATGGGTCGGGCTTATTTGGGCTTTCACTAGTCAAAGCGAGCTCGGACCTAGCTTGAGCCTAGATTCTATTTATAATTTCATAGCTGGGCCCGCCCCCTAAATGGGTCGAGCCGGCCCACTGGCCGCCATGGGCTTTAAAAAAAGTGAATTTTTATACCAATAAATAAATAAATAATAAAATCTTTAACATTTCCTCTCAAATCATGTTACTGATTTAAAATATTAAAAAAGCATGTAATATGAACGTTTGAAACATGAAATGATGTGTAATAAGAGTTTTAAATTAATTTTATATATAGGGATTTTTCTTCCTAATACATGTATACACACGAAATACATGACATTTTAAACTGAGAACATCTCGATATGTGAATACAAAGGAGTTGAATAAAATACCGCAAAAAAAATTACATACATACTACTCATCCATTTCTATCTAATTACATATCTAACACTTGAACTTTACATATTTAACATCTTATATATGCATGAAAGTTGTATTTCATTTTTTTTTAAAAGAAAAGTGATATAAAAGATTTGGTTGGTATTAATATAAAAATCAAAATTTATGGCATAAAGAAGAGAAGATGAGGAAATTAATAGTCTCAACAGCTTACAATCGCGAAATACATTTAAGACACCGGTCAATGGGCGAGTTGAGCATGGCGTAGGTCGGGCTCATTCGGGCTTTGAGTAAGTAAAAG
>JXCR01126337.1:0-12055 GCA_002079205.1 Phalaenopsis hybrid cultivar | reverse complement strand
TCAAAATGAACAAGAATAATAACAAAATATTCTTAAGTTGATTTTATGATTATACAGATGGAAGCATTTTATTTAATTTAATCTAGAAAAATTCAAGATAAAAGTGGAGAGCTTAGACATAAAATTTTAAATTTCTATTTTATTAAGACTAAATTTAACACAAAATAAAGTCACAGACACTGGCTAAATAAAAATCCCTTGGGAAAAATATCATTTTCAAAAATTCACTTCAGAGTACTTCAAGCTACATAATATGTTTTCAAATATCATCCATTAACTAGAAACATAGGCCTCTCACATAAGTACTTTTTTTGGTAGATCATTCTGAATAAAACTTCTCTACAACAAATGGTCCTTCCCAAGTTGGTTCAAAATTTCCTCCTACCTTGCGGTGTGCAAGGATAAATTTCTTGAAGACAGGTACGATCTTGCCGACACTGAACATCCTTGGGCGAATAAGTTTAATGTGGGCCCGAATCATCTTTGCTTGGCAAATTTCTAAATTCTGTTATGCTTCTAGTCATTTTCGTTTGAGACACTCCACTTCAGCAAGTCTTTGTTTGACACTGTCCTCTACTACAGTGTTAAGAGTGACATCGACTCTAGGAAATGGTGGCAGAATCTCCAATGGAAGTATGACCTTGGACTCGTACATGAGTGCATACAGTGTATGCTTGATATGAGTTTTGAACATTGTTCAGTAAGCCTGCAAAGCTTAAAATAATATCTCGTGCTAACCTCTCTTATTCTTTTCCAATGTTTTCTTTAAAATCTTCATTAGTGTCTTGTTGAAAGCCTTGACTAGGAAATTCACTCTGGTATAGTAAATTGTAGAGTACCTGCAATCTATCCCATATTATTTGATGAAATTGTTGATCTTGGTGCTTTTGAAGGCTGAACCATTATCAGAAATTACTCTGCACTGAACACCAAAATAGTAGATAATCTGACTCTTGAAAAACTGAACAACATGTTGCACCGTAACTTTTCATTAAGACACTTCCCTTACCCACATAAAGAAGTAATATTTGGTTGCAAGATTAAATCAATGTCCCTTCGATGATGGAGGTTCTATTGGACCCACTATATCCAAGCCTCAACACTCGAATGGCCATGAGGATACAGTCGGGAGTAGGGCATTCAGAGGTTGGTGCAAGACAACTCATGCACTTGACACAGGTGACACTTTCTTGATCTATCCATTGAATCTATCAACATCGTCGAGTAAAAGTATCTAAGTCTCTTAATTTTCATCGTCATCTTTTGCCTTGACTGGTGAGCACCACATAATCCAGTGTGTACTTCCTAGAAAATATCATGTGCTTCAGCTCTGCTAAGACATCTCAGCCACATCTGATCGAATGACCTCCTATGGATGAAATTGCCCACCAAAGCATACGACATCGCTCTTCTCAATATGTGATACACTGCTAACTTGTCACTTGGAAAATTTCCTTTTTGCAAATATTCTATTAATTCTCTGTGCCAGTCTTCAGCATCATTCATTGCTGTAGCTACCATCTATTCTTCTTTTTCAAACTTGTGCGGAGTATCAAGGTCAATTTTTGATAGAGTTTAACAATCTTGCATTGTAATATCAATGAAATCCTCTAGTTGACATGTCAATTCCTCAGCAAGCTTGGCTAATGCGTCGGTAAGGGCGTTATCTCCCCAAGGAATCCAATACAGTATCACACTGAGGATCTATTTTAACAACTTTAATGCTTGCTGTTGGTATTATGCTAATCTTGCCTTGAGAATCTTGTACTCTCAGAAAAATAGTTAAATGATGAGTTGTGAATCACCATAGATGACAATGCCTTTTTTGTCCATTGGTATTGCCAACTCCAATCTGATGATGAAAGCTTCATACTCTGCCTCATTCTTTTTGTAATCCACTGTCAACTGGTAAGAAAACCTTAACATTCCATGATCTAGTGTGACAAAAACCAGACCAATCCCTACTTTGCCCGACATAAATGTTTGTAATCCTTTATTCTTTTTTGCGAATGAGACTCCATCAAAATAATTTTCCTAACATCTAGTACTAGATAGCTCAACTTTTAGTATCTTCTCATCTGGTAACTCATCATCGAGAGGGGACCCAGCTGGAAGTGGGTCCACTGCATGGAAATATAACAAAATCTGTCCTTTAATAGCATGAAAGGGTACAAAAGTTATGTCAAATTGTAATAAAATCATCGACCACCTTTCTAAATGTCCAGAAAGTGATGGACGAGTCATCAAATATTACAACGGATTAACTTTCAAAATATGTTGAACTTATGAGAGAGCATGTGATTTTTGAGTTTTAGGCGGTAAAGATCAAAGCTAGACAATGCTTCTCAATAGAAGTATAAATTACTTCCATCGGTATTAGATGTTGGCTCAAATAACAAAGCATGTATTTCATACCCTTGTCATTTAGCTGAGTTAACAGGGTTCTCAGAGAATCGTGTAAGACCGTGGTATAATGTATCGTTAAGTACCACTCAATGTCCTCAAAGGTTATTGACTATTCTCTTCCCAAATGAATTTAGTGACCTTTATAATTAATGCCGAGAAGGGCTGACACCTACTCGGAAAATTAGATATAAAGCTTCTCAGATATGTCAATTTTCCAAGAATGGACCAAGGATGTTTAAAGATTTTTGGAGGTGACATTTATAATTTAGCTTAAATCTTATCTAAGTTGATCTCATTTCCCTGATGAAGGACAATGAATCCTAGAAATTTCTTGGAGGTAGCATCGAATGCTCACTTTAAGAGATTTATCTTAAGATTATGTTTTCATAAACGTTTAAATACGATCCTCAAATCTTACATGTCGTTTATTCGCTGCTTGATTTTGATGACCAAGTTGTCCACCAACAATCCACTTGATTGTGGGTCATTAAATATATTCTTCATAGCTTGTTAGTATGTCTCTCTAGCATTCTTCAACCTAAATGACATCACTGTGTAGCATAAGATTTTGACTGATGTTCAGAAGGCTATAATTGTTGCGTCATCCGAAGCCATCTTGATCTGATTGTACCCTGATGATCAATCAATGAAGAAAAAAAATCGTATGTAGATGCAATTTCCACCACTAATTCTCGTATTGGTAGTGAGAATTCATCTTATGGACACACTTTCTTTAGATCTCTGAAGTCAAGACATACCCAAATCTATCAATTTTTTTTCTTAACTAGCACAATGTCGGCTAACCATGTGGCGTATTGCTCTTCTGGCATAAAGTTAGCATCTATTAACTTCTTCACCTTGGTGATGACATGTTATTCTATTTTTAGGTGCATTATTTTTGGAGCTTGTTTTACTGAGGTCGTACTATAGTCTATTTCAAGCCCATGAACTGCAGCATCTGAGGATAAACCGACATTATGTCGCAGCTCCAAGCGAAGCAATCTTTGAATTCTGACAAAAACTTAATCAATTACGTAGTCTCTTCCTTGTTGAGTAATCAACTTATGAAGGTAGGTTGGAGCTGCTCCTCAGTCCCGAGATTAACTTCCTTTAGCTCATCGACTGTTGACTTAATCTATCCTTCAAACTCTGGTGAAGCGTCATCAATCAGAGAATCTTCAAATTCATCTTCCACATCGAGGCAATCCTCATCTAATTTACTAGTAACAAACATCTAAAATATAAATCATCGATCTGTCCTATCGTACCAAATCGAGTTGAATGTTTGACCTTTAACATTCCATAACTTCTAAAAAAGTTGTAGTTTTTCCTTCACCATTTGCTTTGGATCATATGCCTGTTGAACTAATTTTTATACACAAGGAGAAAAGTAATCAAATTGTAAATTCGTTAGTTCATTAGAATAATCCTTTCCAAATTTACATGAATTTCAGAACTATTAAGAGGAGAAGCATGATAAAACTTAATCAATTTCAAACAAACACCCCAGACTATCTTGACAATTAAAATCTCAATCTTTTGATGGTGGATTGAAGTTATGGTCATGTCGTGCACGTGGTGGTTGATTCGATCATACATTGAATCATATTCACTTTTCTCCACATCCACCAAGGAAATCTCAAACTGTGGTTTCTTCTATTTTATCTTCACTATTTATTCATTAGACATAACTTCATCACAACTCTCTGCATGTCAATGCTAATATTTAACTTTGTTTGTCCAATGTTAGTGTTGGTTCTTCCTCACCCACTTCTCCAGATATTGGATGCATGGGCTAAAAGATCCTCCACCAACTCTTTGTAAAGGAGTGTGATAGATTGTTGAAGCTAAGTTGGATGATCTTGCTCTTGTGATCCCCTTGAATCTTCAATTTTTTTTGGAACATCTTCACTGGAAAATATAGTCTTCTTTGGAGGAGCATAGTAGGCATTGTCTTCGTGGATGCCTACCTCATGAACTGAAAATTGTTACAAATTCCCATTAATGTAATGTTCTTGTCCTTTCTTGTAATAATTGATGCAATGTTGCAGTGACAATGGGACTCTATTATGCTCGTGAATCCTTGGTCAACCAAGCAAATCATTGAACAAAGTTTCATTGTTGATTATATGGAATTTAGCGGTTGTTACAAGCTCACCAACCTTCATGAGCAACGTAACCGACCCAAGAGCCCATTCTCCTTTCTGATTAAATCTTATTAACATCTTCTTATAGGTGATGAGCTCTTGAGCATCAATATCCAAATATGCTAACATCCGTAGAATCATCAAATTGAGTGACACTCCTTGATCTACCAAAACTCTAAAGAGAACAAATCTATTGCTACTGACAAAAATGTAGAGCAATTTTTTGTGATCGGTAGTACCAAGCAGAAATTCCTCATCGGTGAAGGTTACTCCAAACTATTCCTTTAATGAACAAACTTCATCCGAGGGTGTGCTGGCCAACTGAGTTATGTGAATTTCTGGATCAAGTAGGTCCATGACCAGAGATTCCCTCATCTCTTTTATCAGGGTCAGAGCATCATAGATGCTTAGTTTGGTTGACAACCTCTAAAGATGAGCAACTACATTATAATCCACTTAATAAAGACCTCCAATTTTTACTTGATTATGTATCTCTTTCACTAGCAGAGGAGGAGGCAGTTCTTCTCGAGTGACTATTTGCTTTCTATGTCCGTTGGAGCTGTCCTAGAAGGTAATAGCTTCCCACTCCTTAAACTAATCCTTATGATCTCCTCTTCTCTATTCTTTGCAACCAATTCTTTTTGCATTGTTTATGAATCTAAAAAATCCAAGTTTATTGCTATCGATGTCCCTTGACACTAGAGGACTAGCTCCTCACTCCCAAAACTATCAGATCCGGTGTTGTAAATATCTTCTTCCTTCTCGTTCATGTGTCCATCAGACTTAAGTATGATTTGAGGATCATTTTGGTAATTGAGATCAATGTTAGATTGGTCACAATTGGTTATGTTATCACTAGAGATAGTCAAAACGTAGCCAAAATCATAATTATTTTATTTAAAAGACCACAAAGTCAATGGTTCAAGGAATTTCTCCCCTTAATTCGGAACAACCAATCTAACAATGGTAGCCCCTATCCTACCCCTTGAGTTATCATCCTTCTTCTCGGGCATAATCTCATTCTTCTTTTTCTCTGGTTGCGATGACTTCTTTGGTGTAATCTCCATGTTCGGTCGGGCAGGCTGCAGACTTTGAACGGAAGCTTGTGCTGATGCGATCTGAATATGATTTAGTATCTTCTCGGATGATTAGCTCCAAATTGTGATCCATCCACTCTCATCTACATATGGATCTATCAGAGTAAATGGCCCATCCAAAATCATATTCACAGAGCCTCTTTCAGGTTCTTTTAAGTTTTCTTTCAGGGACTTTATACTTCTTTTGTTGAGATTTCTCTTGACCCAATCCTTGAAACTGTAACATTCCTATATGATCTATCCTAAGAGTCTGTAGTATGGACAATAGTTGGGATGATCCTTCTTGTCTACCTCTTCTAGTTTTCTCAACCCTGGAAATCTGAACTCAGACTTCTTCATTAAATTTTTGAACATCTTTGGAACAACTTCTTCATTTAAAGAGTATACCTAGCTCATGTGATCTGCAAAGGACGGACCCTGTATACCATCTGTCTGGTATGTTCCCCTCTGAATTGATTGTTGGTCAGACTGGCCATTTTGTTGAGCCTGTTGTTGCTGATGAGACCGATCATTGTGTGACAACTTTTAGGAACCCTAACGAGACTGCTCAGCCCGAATCCTCATCGGATGCTTTCATTTACGGAATGTGGCAACAATTTCAGACTTTTTGTCAAGCGTCCTGACTGCTCTGGACTTCTCAGTCTTTTCTTGAGACTCCATATGCTTAACCTCTTCATGTAAGCTGCTGGCTTTATTGAGTAGTTTTTATAATGATTTGATAGTGATTCCCTTGAGCATGAAAGCTGTTGGTCCATTAAAGCTATTGGGTAGAATCTCAATCGAATATTCTTCGTGTAGCAAATTTCTTCAAGAACAAATGCTCCAACTCGGCAAATGTCTTCATTGATCTATTAGGAAACTCAACATACCAAACAAATACTATCCATGATAAATTGCTAATGAACTGGTAGAACAATAATGCTTCATTGCCTCTTGCATAATAATAACTGGTTCTTAAGTGGACAATATGTTGTCGGAGACTTCCAGTTCCATTCAACATCTTGAAATTTTGTGGCACAATGCCCTTTAGGTATGATATGCCATTGAATTCCTTGGGGTAAGGTCTACCCTTTGAAATTGATGCCTCTCCTTTGGATTGGGCTAAAGCCTCCTTCACATGTTGTTCAACCAACTGCTTTATGTCTATTTCTAGTATTGAGCCCTGAATGGAATCTTTCTTCTATCATATGTATTATGCACAATCTCGAGTTGATTGACCTCTGATGAAGCTAATTGCTGCTACTGAGATTGTTCATGCATTAAAGCCACAAAAGTCATGGCGGCGGCCATCTCCTCCATCCTTTCATCCATTCAGATGATATGTTCTTCTCTTATTTGCATTGCCTTTCTTAGTTCATCCACGACTTTCTCCTCACAAGAAAGTGGAGAATCGCGTGTAGAATTAATGACCCTAGTCTCAACAACATTAATCTCTATGAACTAATCATTGAGATAATATATAAAATCAAAATCATCATCAAGATCAACACCCACTCCTCACACTTTAGACAATTCTGTAATCTCATATCTAAGGTTCTCTACATTATCGTCGATTGCTTTCATCTGAATCTTGAGATCTGTGGGTCTCTTTTGAACATCATGTTGACCTCACTTTTGGTTGAGGTTTATTTTTCGCTCTTTAGTAGCCCAAGATCTAGCCATAGGACTTTCATGCTCACTATTCCTAGAAAACTAGAAAAGGAACCCTCACCATTAAAAATTCTAAACTTTCCTTCCTCAGCTTGAAGTTCCACATATTGGTCCTAACCTATAGCACATAGTATGTGGGGTCAATGTGGAGGATCTTAAGGGGAGTCCCCATAGGCTTGCTTGACCTTAAGGTTTACCCTGGGTGTTGTTCTAGAGCTAGTTCACTCACTTGCACTCACTATCACCGTGATCCACTCACAACTCTAAACCCTAAATTGTTGACTTTTATCCCTTGATCTTTTGGGAGACTCATGTTGATGGTCATCTAGACCTACTAGCCCTAGGCTAAGGTTTAGCTAAGACAAGTGCTTAGAGAACTCAAATGGGGATTTGATTGGTTAATAGCTCATATAAGGTGGTTGGCACCCCAATTTCACCAAAATTACCAACATGGCATTTTGGCCCCATACCCACCCAAACAACCTATATGCCCTTAAAACCTTAAATTTGACCAAAAGTCCCCAATTCATCCAAAATACCCAAAATTCTACAAAACTCATTTCAAACCATTTCAAAATACCCAAATTGCCCAAATCCACGAAAAAATTCCAAAATTACCAAAATACCCTGAAATTTGCCAAAATTACAAAAAAACCCTTGACACCCCAAACTTTACTGAAACATCCAAAATCACTTCAAATGTCTCCAAAACCAATTTGTACCCTTCAATTGAATCCAATTTGACCATTTTGACAAAACCCTCCAAATTTTATTTAAAGACCCAATTTACTCAAATTCACTTCAAATGTCCATCAATTTTTCCCCAATTTTGGCACCCAATTGATATTGAAAACACTTCACAACATTTCTATAGACCATTTTGAACAATTAATTTAGACATAGCCCAACCTTAGACCAACTTAGACCCAGGTCTAACGCAACACCCCTCAATTGACCAAATGCCCAAAATCCTCTAAATAGAACCTCCAAATCAATTCAAAATCATTCCAAATCTTTTCTAAACCTCTTATGACAATTATCTACACAATGTTGATCAATTGATTGAGCTCAATGTCATGGATAGCCTAACGTAAACCCAACTTCTAGCCATTTTGACTCAAATTGAGCCCATGCACCAAAATTGGCTTAGCCATGCCTAAGCCACCAGATTAATGACACCACAACCACCAAATACACCCTATGGACGTGGTTAAACCCACCTAAACTAGCCAAGATGAGTTATGGTATAATGGTCCCTTGATTTAACATATTTCACCGCATATTTGGCCTAAACTCAAATATCTTGGCCATCATCACTTACCTTTAAGATTTTACCATCATTAAGCAGCCTCTAGCCTCCCTGAGCCAAAAAAAGACCATACCCTAGCCAGCCACCTCATCACCCACCAGAAGTAGCCAGGCCACGGGGGCCTCAGGCAGCCAAAACCCAAAATTAAACCTCCCTGACTTGGCTCACTCCCATTGGCCATTAGAGCATTTCTTCCCTCCACCTCAACAAGCTTTAGCACGCAATTCCCAGCCCTGAGCTCCACCAGACAACCATGGCTATAAATGGAGATCTCCACGGCAAGGAAGAGAGTTCTAGGAACCCTTAGTAGACTCTACAAAAATCTCACTAGAGCTCCTCCAAACCATCCCAAGTGCAATCCCCTTGCTCTCAGCCACTGATAGCAACCATTTAGAGCCAATTTCTCCACTAAAATTTGCCCTAAAACTAGAACAGATCTCTCCATTTCACCATAGTGCACAAAACTTCAATCAATTGTGCACACACCATCCCCATAGTGAATGAGGTTGATTCCTCACAAAAGCCCCCTCTAAATAGCCTCTAGCGTAGTTTTAGACCAACACCTGAAATCAACCTTGGTCAAAATCATACCTAGTCAGTTCACTAGAGCTTGAGACTTCATCCAAAAGTTTGTTTGATCTAATCAAAGCTACCACAACCATCTGATTGGGGCATCCCCTCTCAGACAAAGGTATTGAACCTCAACCCTAATCCCGTCTTATTTTGATCCTCCACTTGCAATGACTTGATTTCATACATTATTAACCTTATAGATATGTTCATCTTGAGTAGATGAAGGTTTAGAAATAAACCCCATGTAATTTGGTTGAGTCTAGATGAAGATCTTAAGGCTTTAGGTTTAGTGTGAACGACTTACGAGTTTAGTGTGAACGACTTACGAGTTAGGTTACATGGGGATGATAATGGAGAGCCGTCCGATCGCGCGTGTGTCCAACCAACGGGCGAGATTAAGCCAGAGGAGCAGATGGTGCATAAATTGTGGGCCACATGGCAGGTGAGGTGGATGGTGATGTCGAATGGGAGCTCATCCCGTGTGAGTATGGAACCGCCGTAGGTTAAGTTGGCATCACGTTGGATAAATAGAAAAATAGGGATTTTTGAATTATTTTAAATGCATAAACTTCAAAAATTCATATCTTTCTCTAGAAATATTGTAAAAATAAAAGAAGAATACCCTATTGCTCAGTGAATAGAGGAGAATTAAATAGAATAAAATAAAAATTATTTTATAATTTCCTAAATTTTAATGAATTAAATAGCCTCTGTGGTATTTCAGTTCTCCATGATTAAATATTACTCACCATGGCTTCAAATTTTGAGAGTTCATTCCTCATGATAGAGGCCATATCATTTGATTTTTCCAAGGTCAGAGGACATCTCTATGCCTCTAGCCTTAATTTTCAAGCGAAGGTGACCATTTTGGCTATTTTATTTATATAAGTCAAAATATCATTTAAAAATTTATGAGAAAAATTTTAGTAGGTTTCCTACGGTCAAAGAAGTCTAGGAAAAATATTATGATGCTTTGAATTATCAAGTAAATTTCTATATTTAATTGAATAAAAATATCTAGTGTGAATTTTGGTAAATTATGTACTTATCAAAAATTAGCAAAATTAATTCCACATTGTTCATAAAAATCATTTCTGCTCAGAAAAGATGATTAAGTTCAGATGAAAGTTGATATTCTAAAGAATCTTATATTTTTGTACAAAAATAATTATATTAAATATATACACTTGAGAAAATTATGAAAGTGATTTTTTGAGTTCCTTGTGATCAGAGGAACTCAGAAAAGATAAAATTCTTTTTAGAAAATACTTAATTTTCAAGTCTTATTTTGAATTTTAAATAATTACAAATATTTAAAAATCCAAAAAATATCAAAACATTTCAAAATATGCCTAATTGCCCTCTGATCACTTGAGTCTCGTTAAATTGTTTTTCCTAATTTTCCTAAGTTAAAAATAAATTTTAAAAGGCATAAAAGTGGATTTTCCTTATTCTCCCATTAAAAAATTATAATAATTTAATTCAAATAATCATGAAATTTTGTCTAAGTATTTCTCTGATCTAGGCAATCCTCTAATAATTTTCTCATAAATAAAAACTTTATTTTGTAAAGTCAAATAAGTTAATTTCTAAAGAATCCTATTTTCTAAAATGAAATAAATAATTAAATCAAATTAAATTTTAAGAGGTCGACATATTCTCATATAGATGTTGTAATTACTTCATCAATATGAGACTCAAAACCATCAAAGTCATTTGAGTTGTGTTTAGTGAATTATGAGGTGAAGTGCCCCAAGGGCAAAGTAGTCATTTTATACTTTGGTGCCTTAATCAAAATTTACGACTAACCAAGGGAGAATGGGTAATTTTTATCTTAATAAAATGTTTGGATTATTGAAATACAATGAGATTAAAAAGATAGAAAACCACTCAATACCCTTGCACAACATTTAAAAAATAATAATCCTCGTAAGCTTCAGGGATTGGAAGTCAATTAAGATCAAATGATTCTTAAGTGATGGGCTTAAATTAGAAGGATGATAGTGTACTTTTCTTAAGCTCAAAGTTGACGATGATGTGATCATTCAATAAGGATACACATCACTTGAATCAAAATTTTCAAAACCAACATTTCACTTATCATGATTTTTAATGGCTTAGTAGTGACCTAGGCTTGACACTTCAACTAAATTGATTGGATTTAGAAGATAATTTGATTAGTGATTAATATCTTTAAACACTACAAGCCTGACCTTAATTAAGGGCACCACAACCTTTAAATGCTTTAAACTTGCCTTATGGGAACTCACTCACATAACTCTTAAAGGGAATATAAATTGATTGATCGAGTACCATATCCTGCGGATAACTACATTATCAGGTCTCACTGATCAACAGGGTAGTCACACTTCAACCTCAGATGATTAATGGAACATTATGATATGTACAAAAATGAATTAAAAAAAAATTGAAGAGCACTTTGAAATCTATTGGACATTCTAAAGGGTATACTGAACTTGTCATAATTTTGTTCTAAAATCATTCCCCAGGATCTTCTGAGACTAAATAAAATCATAACTTGGGCTTTGGTAGCTAAACCTTCATCTAGTCCTACAATTTAAATTCCTTGCAAAATTATATACATACCTTGTAAGTACTGACCTTTCAGGTGGTGGAGCGAGAAGAATCGGAAGGTATTCTTTTATATTAAAGCTTACCTTTTTGTACTTCTTGTTCTGAGCTTGCATGTTAAACAATGATGTCTCCCTGCATGAAAACCAAAACTACTAGGATAGCCATAAAACCAAAACCAAAACTAGAATCAACCAAAATAAAATTCACCACCCCAACATTCAAAATATAAGACAACTCAAAATTTAATCACAAACATCATAAAACCAAAATTGCAACTA
>JXCR01126335.1:34774-48249 GCA_002079205.1 Phalaenopsis hybrid cultivar | reverse complement strand
CTTGAAGTTCCTTTGAATCTCTTTCTCTCTTTATAATAACACTCAAATCTCTCTTAGAAATGAAGGAAGAAGAAATCTTTCACTTTTCCTCTCCTCTTACAACTCTTAGAGACACTTGCCACACTCTCCCACAACTTGAAACTCACACCACACACACTCTCACTCACAACACACACTCAATTTTGACATAAAAACACTCTTTTATAATTTATGGAGGAATTTCCCAAGAGTCTCCATAGGTACCTCTTTTAAATCCATCTAAATTAAATGCATTTGTGAAAATAATTATCTCTGGTGCTTAGGCGTCATCTTTTCTGTATTCTGGCGCTTAGGCACCAGTTCTGGTGCATATGTGCTAGTTCATTCTTTTTAAAATGCCACTTTTGACTCTAAATTTCATCATTTTTGCATCCTGTAAGCTCCAAATGCCTAGACTTAGTATAACTACAATAAAACATGAAAATATCTTTCTTTAAAGTAAAATATCATCAAATAAATGCCTTAAATATATGAAAATTGAATTTTTTTTTAGTATCAGAGGGTTAAAGTTGATTAGAGCTACACCGGTTAATATTCCACGATTACTTAATTCTAGTTCCACAATTTTCTTTTGAATTTAATTTGTCTAAATAAGTGGTTAAAGTCATTTAAACTGGGGAGATCTCGTTAGCAGCCGTAGGTTACTTCATCTGAGGGACTCCCGTAAATTCAAAAGGACATAATATGTTTGTTTATTTGTTTTGAAAGTGTTTAGGCTTTAATTTTGAAAAACTTTATATTAACCTTGAGAAATGTTTGTTTTGATTTTTGAAAAGTGTCTCAACTAAGCATGCATGATACATTAAAGCAGTAGTAAATTGCAGAAATAAAATGATAATAAATAAACTATTGATGCGTACTTGTCATCTTCTCACTACTCCCGCTGAAATGTTAGCATTCATAATCATGTATATATTGCAGAGTAAGACAAGTGCTACATGAATAAGTAGTATTGAAGCCTTAATGGTTTAAGTTCAAAAGAGACCACATTTCTTAACTTGGTAGGTCCCTTAGGGTTTTAAGGATGATTTTCTTGAACAAAGCATAATAAGTTTAATTATTATTCAAAATATACAAAAGATTGTAAAAGTGTTCGGGACTTAGTCCTAACAACTCTTAATAATCCCTTAGACTATCTCGAGTTCATTTGAAGTTACTTCGTTGTTAAATAGATCACCCCAAGATTTGTTAGGTTTAAACTGCGCTCAATGTTATATCTCAACTAACTCATGAGCTTGTAGCGTTCAAAGGCGATTAATTATGGTTTATCATCCAACTAATCCTCAACTATCTTTAGATTAAACTTATCTCACTACAAAGCTTAAGGTTAAATTTTTAAAAAGGTTGAATTAAGAACATTAATTAAAAGATTAACTTATGACTCAACCATTGGTTTATGATTTTAGGTTAGTGGATTACTAACGTCCTAAATTATTACCTAAATATTTAAATCATTCAAATCAATTTCTTCTTCCAATGTCTAATAATTAGGATCATTATAGTTATACCATTTCTTCTAAAAGTGGGAGGAGGAATTGCTTTTTACCTCTTACCCTCATATTTCAATCACCTTAGAATGTTGCTTAAGATCAAAATATTACACTTTAAACTTTTGACCCATCCTAAATTTTAATTAGTGAAATGTAGAAATTACAATTTTTCCCCTGAGGCTCCTATCTTCATAAATCTTTTAAATTAATTCACATGGGCATGAAAATTTGCTGACCTATCTCTCATGGGTTAGTTAAGGTACCAGAGAAGAAGTCATATTTGTCTAATTTTTATTTTAATTTGTATAATTATTTTCATCCAAAAAATAAGAATTTAAAAAGTTATTTCATTAAATCAATCAAAGTGTAGTTTTTATACTTAGGAAAATTATTGGGGGTTCACCTAGGTCAGAGGACAACTTGGGTTAGCTTTCGTAAAATTTTTAATTATATTTTTATTTTTTTTAATTTTGATGGTTAATTAAATAGAAAATGCATTTTATTTTGAAAAAATAATTTTATATTTTTCATTGATCTCTCTAACTTCAAGGAACTCAAAAAAATTTATTTTGTAATTTTTAGATATTTATTTTATTTTTTATAACTATTTTATTGAGAAGTTAAGAAAGATGCATTTTAGGCACTTAAAAATAAAAAAAAAACTTTATTTAGAAATATAGGAAAAATATTCTAATTGGTAGCAAGTGGCCAGTGAACAATTAGAGGTATTTTGGTGTATTTTTGTATTTTTGTAATTTTTTTGAATTTTTAATTATTTTTAAATTGAAAAATAGCCAAAAATGGACTATGTATTTTAACACCAATTTTATTTTTCTTAGGTGCCCTTGGTCACAAGGATCACTCCAAACCACTTTTCATAATTTTTTAAATTATATTTTAATTATTATAATTATTTTAGTGCAAAAATCTCATTTATCTTGAAAAATAGACTTTAGTGGTTTAATCAATTTAAAATGGTTCCAAATTTTTACAAAGACTTAATATGTTTCATATCTTTAGTGAGGACTAATTTTTATGATTTTTGAATTATATTTTATTTATTTAACTTTTCATGGGTTTTAATGACTTAAATTAAGAAGTTATATTTTAAAAACATTTAAACCTAAGTTTTATTTTTCTTATGGTTATTTGACCACAGTGAACCTACCAAAATAAACTTCATAATTTTATGATTTTATTTTAATTTATATAATTATTTTAAACAAAGGAAATGACTTAACCTTAGAAATTAGAGTTCACCATGTTAGGGGTGTTCTCCGACTTTGGAAAAATCAGAGAACATTCCCAATCATAAAGAGAACAAACCCTCAAATTTTCATTTTATGGTGATTAATGTTTAATTAATTATGATTTAATGAAGGTTTAGGTATTTAATTAACTTAAAATATATTTAAGTTAAATAAGTTTGATTTTTGGTGTACATGATTCACCTTTGTTCACTGAGCACATGGGTATTTTTACTTTTTTAATGATTTTTCTACACCAAGTTATGAATTTTCAAATTTTTTGAATTAAATAAATCACTTAAATGGCTAATTTCCTACTTACGTGGCACTGACTTGATCCTCAGTAGCTCCGAAACTCCATGCGACGCACTCCCATTTGACGTCGTCAATGCTGACTCGACCCGCACTTTATTTTCCAAATTCTCATCTGACTCCACCATCTAATGGATACACACGCAAATGGACGACATCCATTCATCATCCCCGTCTAACCTAAATCGAGAACCATTCACACTAAAATGCTTCAATATAGCTAGATACTCAACCAAATCACTCACGGTTTGTTCTGTAGCTTCATCTAATCGAGCCAAACACATCCATATGGTTAAATGCATATGAAAAATAAGTTCATTTCATAATTGGTGAAACTGAGCACGATTTTATGGTTAGTGAGCTATAACTTTGCCCAAGAGGTGAGGCCTCGATTGGGTTGGTCGCAAAAGTTCATTGTGACTTTACGAAGCTCCTCCAAGCACCAATTTGAGCTGATGTTGAGTCTAGGCAAGAGTTTGAGGCTTCCTTGATCCAAGAGTCAAATCCCTTCAAATTGGAGCCTTCCAAAGTGTATACATGCATTGAATCACTCCATGGGGTGCTTAGAATAAGTGTCCCTTTGAAAATTCATACAAAATTCATCTCGAACCACTTTAATTTGAAAATATCGCGCTTAGCACATCATGCGGCAAACCCCAAAATTGGTTGTTTTTGCTCTAAATTTTGTTCTTTTTGCCATTTTTGCTCCAAATACCTAAAAATGGTATACCTGCAATAAAAACACAAAAATATCTTTCTTTAAAGTGCAATATCACCAGAAATAGACATAAAAAGGGTACTTAAAATAATATATTATTTTTGTGGATCAAAATTTCCCAAACTTAAAAGTTATTTGTCCTCAAGTGACATTTTTATTACATAAAAGCATATGACTTTAGGATAGAGATTAACTTATCACTTCTATAATTTAGTTCAATAAATAGAATATCAAAATGTAAGAAAAAACATTTAATAGCTTGGGTTCCAACTCCAAGTCTAGAAATATCTAGTAATCAAATTTAAGATTTCTAAATCTCTATTCTTTTCAAGAAGAATTACAATTTTTCATGCTAAGGACATTTAAAACATTCATATGAAAAAGAACTTCATAAAAACTTTACTAGAAATGCTACTAATACTTCAATATATGTTTAGAAAGTGTAATAAAGCTCCTTCCTTAAGTTGATTTAAGTGAAGCCAATTTTTGGTTACACATCTCCTCAAGCTTCTCCTCATCTATTTTTTTTCTTTTCTTTTCTTTTCTTTCTTTTTTTTTTCTTTTAGGATCTTTTTAGTCCTTTCTATTTTTTTTTCCCTTTTCAAGTGAGGATTACTATATCTGGATAGACTTTAATAGTTTTGAACTTCACTATCTCCTTTCTTAATAAAGTTATACTAGTTTATGATTTTTCATAAAGTCTCATTCCTTTCTTCTTACATGAAACTCTAAAATTCTTAACATTTTAAAAATACAATTTTCCTTTACTTAAAATAGAAAAACATAGTCTTATCTTATCATACCAAATATCTTTAACTTTAGAATCGACCTTCATTATTAAAATTTTCTTACCTAAATTTACTATAATATTTATAAACATAAGTATAGTCATTTAAAGTTAAATCTTAATATCCCAAGTCATGTTAAATAAATTTTAAAAAATATAGTTACTTAAGGACAAATAAAATTTAGTTCTCTCCATTTCAAAAGAAAATTTTCATTTCCCCCAAACTTAAGTTTTTAAATGATTTAAAAAAAAATTAGTACAAAATTTTAGTTCGTGAAAGAAAATAGTAAATGCATGAAAATAAACATTAACCTGCAGAGGATTTCTGATTATGAAATTGGTTCTGGTATACTTTAGATGCTAACTGTAAAACTACATGCAGGCTTTAAAGCATTAAATAAAACATAATATATTCTAAAGAACTTGCTGGGAATTAAACACATAATACAAAAACTGAAAACACTATACATTCAACAAGCTCAAACTAAAAATACTAAAACTAAAACTGAAAAGTAAACAGTCTACAATTACTATTAGAAACTGCAAGTCCATACACAGCATAAAAATGTCTTTTGCTACAACATGTTTTCCAAATAAAAGTACATCAAAATACAAACACAAATACATCAAAATAACTAAACAAGACTCATAAAATATCAATATTCATCTCCTTCCACTCCATCATCATCATCATCATCTTCTTCTTCTCTTGCTTCTTCATCACGAATGGGAGAATAGGAGACAAAGCTGGGGCAAATAGGAAAGTTCACGTTAGGTTCACCCATGAAGTGTCTAACCATAGCATTTTGAAAATCTATATCATGCCAAACTCTCCTTTGTTGATATTCATCATTATATGCATTCCTTGCATCTATCTCTTCCAACTGAGTCTGTATATTAATAATATCATATTGTTTAATCATAAGGTGGTCCATAACACCTTCCAAAGATGCAGTAATAGAAGTAGATGATCCTGCAGCAGATGTAGAGGGCCTATCCCTTCTTCCACTTCTAGACTCAACAAATGATTCTACTCTTTGAATCATGTGTTTCTCAATTTGATTTTGAGGTTGTAATCATTCTTCATTTCTATGGGACTCAACTCTTGATTGTTCACATAAAATGAAAATCAGGGCAGGATATCCTAAGTCTCCAACAGTAGCACTACTAGAAATCCTCCGAGCGTCATGAACTATAAGTGCACCAACGTCCATTGCCTTCATATTTTGAATGCAATAGTTCAACACAACTCGATCCTTTGTAACATCAACAAGATGATTTGTAGGTAAAAGTATGGCAAAGATGAAATGGTGTCATATTTTTAACAGAATAGTTAACATGGAAGCTGGGAAGTTAACTATCTTGTTATTCTTTATCTTCCACTCTCCTCTTCCATTAGTCAAAAAGGCAATAACTTCTTCCAATGATGAATCAATAATATAAAAAGTGGCATATTCATCATGGAAGACATTTTTAAGCCCATAAAATGCATTAATTCTTTCAGAGGTATACTCGACTTGCGTACCTCTCACCAAAATGTGATCTTCCGTAGTGAATCTTAAGTTTGCATAAAACTCCCGGACCATAGGGAAAATCGCCACATCAGTGAAGTAGTAGAATCGCTCCCAATTTTTGGCATGAATCAAACTCTCGACCTTGCCTCCCGGGTTTGCAAATGCCCGCTCTTGGATCATTCTTTTGTTCTTAAATAAGATATTGTAACTATGTTGGGCTTTAAAACTAACAAATCAACGAACATCAAAGTCATCAGTCGGTCTTCCTCGCTTAACTCAGGTAGCCATCGGAAATTTTACAAAAATCCAAATAAATTACTAAATTGAAAATCAAACTCCCTAAGCAAGATTATTTGGTAATATATATATATATATATATATATATATATATATATATATATATATATATATATATATATATATANTATATATATATATATATATATATATATATATATATATATATATATATATATATATATATATATATATATATATATATATATATATATATATATATATTAGAGATGGAGCATTTTTCTACTCTAATTCTGTTAAATCAAAAAAGACTTACAAAAAAAGAGAGGGAGAGGCGGTACCCCGTAGCTAAAAAGAAAACAAAAAATATAAGTAACAGCTAGGGGGTTCCTCCTCCCACTTACAACTCCACACAAAAAATTCCCAAAAAACATACAAGTATACCCCAAGAGAAATATACAAGTATACCCAAAAATATGAGTTGAAAAGATAAATTTAGCAGCTTGTATGACCATCAACTTGTAGTTGTGCAGAGAAAAGGTCCAAAAAGCACAGAAACTGGTGAAGGAACCACGAGTCTCCAAAGAAGCCGCAGAACCATATAACCAAGCCAAAACTGAGGGAGGAGATCTGACCAAAAAACATGCAAATATAACACCAAGGAAGCACAACTCCAAGAAAATAAAACAATATAGTGCAGTCCATAATTCAAATAAAAAGCAAGGATGAAGTCCCAAAGTTGATGTGTAGCAAAAAAGAAACTGCAAAAGCCCCATAAACAATATAGCTTAGTTGGGTGGTTTAGAAATCCATCTCGATCCAAATCAGTCATCAAAATATGGAATGAGTGCAGAAAAAAAAACCCATACTGTTCATCTAATGCAACACACATAGAGGAAAGACAAATGGGTGTTGTCTGTAGGTTAGTAGAAAACAGAAAGTTAGCATAAAAAAAAGACCAGAACCAACTAACTCCTAATGTAAGGAGCATCTAACATGTCACCCTACAAAAGAGTGCTTAGATGTGAGGCAAGTTTAATACCAGCACACACACTAATAGCCCCTTACTTAGACAACCAATCGGCATGTGAGTTGCCTTCTCTATAAATGAAACTAAATTGAATGATGAGATGATGACTAGTGAAAAAGGCCATTATACGATTAACCAAGCAAGTAATATCCCAAACAGGTTTAATAGCCATAGTGAGAATATCAAAAAGACAGTGTGAATCATTTTCTAAAATAATGTTCCTGAAATGAAAAGAGGCTGCCATTTTTAAAGCAAGTAAAACTGCCGAATCTTTAGCTTCAAGAGGTGAAGAAGCAATCACAGGTGAGGCAAAATAAACAAGACATTTCCCCCATTTCATTTCTAAAAATACCACCACCCCCCAACATGGAGCTCCAACTACCATCAATGTTTGCTTTAACCCAACTAGAGGAAGGCAGCTACCAACAAACCAAAGTTGGTCTCATACTCCTCTCCGCAGCAGGAAAACCACTTACCAAACTTCAACATGCTTTAACATATTTTGAAAAAATATATGAAACAGTAATAGATGGGGAAGGGGGGAAGCATCATATTTAAAACTATTTCTAGGAGACCAAATAAATCATAAAACAATAAGAAGGATGGAGTGTAGCTTTTTATCTAAATCGTTTGCATCCTTCCAAGCCCAAATAAAATTCTCCATATTAAATCTAAGGAGCTATTTGACCTCAATTAGCTTACTAAACATAGTACATAGAACTATAGTAAAATAACATTCATAAAAAAAGACGTGAATGTCAGCACTAAAAAGTTGAGGGGTTGTTAAGTTGTCGGCTGCTAGGATGGATATCCTAACACCCATTTTAATTTAATTTAATACATATATAATTTAGAAAAAATAGTGTTTTAAATTTTTGAAAATACAAGACTGAATTGATCTCATATCCCTAGTAGTTTAAATAAATGAGCCTAATACCATAAGCAATGCATCTACCCCAAAGGATAAATACAGTACTTACTAGTAAGGCTCGTTTAAATAAACTAAAGATTGTATGACATCCCTTTAAATTTGCGAAACCATTTTATTTATAAGTCGAGAATTTCCCCTATTTAATACGAAAAATTAAATAAGGTTTATATTAAGATGTGTTTGGGAATGCTTCCTATAAGGGCAAGCCCCTATAGTTAATTACATCCTAAATAACCGAAGTCACCTAAGAAAACTCTTGATAGAAATCAGGGGATATTATCTTCAAAGAGGACAAAAGGATAATAATTTTTTAACGAGATCAAACAAAGAGGTGTGAAAGGGTAATACTCAAATTTGGAACATTTTATTGTAGAATCCAAAAGAATAAAGACTAAGGGATGTCACATATCCTGAGGAGAATCTTAGTTACTTCCCAAGCTATCCTACATTTTGGCTTTAGTTTTGGAGAGAAATATTTAAATGTTTCATCCTGCAAATTTTATTAATTAGGGCTTACACTTGTGCAAAAATATCACACAAATAGCTTGGAAGATGTGACGATTTATGTCGTGATGAATGACAACCTCGGAATCCTAAGACGAGTTAGGACTTAAATTGTATTGTAGAACTATACAAAAGAGTAAAGAAAAGTTGAGTATTTATGTTGCAAAAGCAAACCATCTCGAAGTTTTATAGATTTTTTATTTAATTCTAAAGAATATTTTAGCTGGTGAAGACATGTTTCGCTGTTGAAGATGGTCGTGCTGCCCACCATGCTAACTCAAAGCTCCTTATCGTGGCAAATTTAGGTTTTCTAATGTGTCAAGTTATGATGTCAAATCAGATATCCCTATGATTATGGTCATTTAAGTATTATGGGGCATATTAAAGTTAATTAGAGCGACACCGGTTAGGATCTTATGGTTTCCTCTTTCCATTACCATTATTTTCTATCAAATTCACTTAATCCAAATGAATTTACTAAACTCAACTTAATGAGTTCCATATTTTCATTTAGACCGTGGGAAATATCGTTAGCAACCATAGGTTATCTCCTCCGAAGAATTCCTGATCATTCGATAGAGACATCTTAATTTAGTTGCAATTGTTTTTTTTTGTGATGTTTGTGATTAAATTTTGAGTTGTCTTATATTTTGAATGTTGCAGAGGTGAATTTTACCTTGGTTGATTTTAAATTTAGTTTTGGTTTCAGTTTGTGGCCATTCTAAAGGTTTTAGTTTTCATGCAGGGTGACATCATTGTTTAGCATGTGAATTTATAATCATAAAAGTACAATGTAGGAAAGTACGAGAAAAGAAAGCACTCTAAACTATAAAAGCATATCTGACGAGTCGTCTCATTCCTTCACCTGAAACTTCAGTACTCGCAAAGCATATACATATATAATTTTGCAGGAATTAAAGCATGCTTATAGAAAAAGTAAGAAGTACAAACTTAAAGTGTAGCTATCAAATCCTATGTCATATCTTGGTGGTTCCAAATTTTGAGGATGATTCCATTAAGCAAATCATAATAAGCATAGATGTCCTTCATGATTTCTAAAAGATCATGAAGAAGTCTCGAGTAATACCCTAGAAATTTCAGTCCCTGAAATTATCTGAGATATTAAGGTTTGGGGAGAAATATTTAAGGGGAGAAATCAACCCTTAAATCAACTCTATGCACATGAAGAATCAAATAAAGCTTAGTTTAGGGTTAAGTTTCAATACCTTGGTCCAAGAGGGGAAGCCTCGATTGGATGCTTGTGGAAGCTTTGTGGGGGTCCCAAGAGCCTAAGGATGGAGCCTCAAGCAGTGGTGAATCACCTAGATATGATTTCAACCAAAGTCAATTTGGGGTCCGATCAAAGTCCACCTTAGGGTGCTCTGGTGATGAGGATTTTATGGGGGATCTTCCTCTCTCACTGTGGGGATGGTGTGGGTGCAATTAATTTGGATTTGGTATAGGTTTGGTGAGTGTACTATTTTAACATAGAGATTGAGCTTCAAAATTGAGCTCGAGCAGTGGATTTGAACGGATAGGGAGGGTTGGGTTGAACGCAAGAGGTATTAAGGAAGCTCTGTAAGCAATTTGGTAGAGTCTCCCCAAGGAATTTCAAGCTCTCCTCTTTTGGCCATGGTGAGTGGGTTTAAATAGAGGGGAAGGAGAGGCCACCAGGGGCAATTGGTGGGTGCCCTAGGTTGCTTTTGTCGATGCCAACGAGGAAAAAAAATCGAATTGGGATGAGATAGCTTGGATGGGTTTAATTTTGAGTTTTAGCCTAAGTGGAGCACTTTAGGGTGGCTTTTCCGGCAGACAGGGTGGCTGATCGGCCAGGGAGAGGTCACCATCCCACTAAGGGAGGTTTGGGCTTAGGTTTGGTGAAGTCAATTGGGTTTAGCCATGTGTAAAGGTGTTGAATTAAAATAGGATGTGGGAGGGCTATTTTTGGTCAATTTGGGTCAAATCATGATTTTGTTTGGGTTCAGCCACGAGGGTTGGTCATGGGCTGAAGAGGATCAGATGGTCAACTAAATTGGTGTGGAGAGGTCTCCATCCAAAGGATTTTGGCTAAGCATGTGTTTAAGTGATTCATTAGAAGGGTTAAAAATCTTTTTAAAGAGGCTTAAAAGTGACTTGCCTCTTATCATTAATAGCTTGATGATGTGGCAAGGCTCTCATGGATTTTCTATGGCTCACCTATGGCTTAGGAGTGGCTTCATGGCTTCCCTTTGGCTTGGTTAAGTTGTATGAGGTGGGATTTTTGAATTTATGAAATATTTTGGTGGAGTTTAGCATGATTCTTAATTTGTAATGATTTGATTTTGAATTTAGAACTTAGGGAATGATTTTGATTGAATGGATGATGAGGGGAAAGAATTGTCATATGGCCTTTGGATTTAGGCTTTTGAAATTAAATATGGTGGGCTTGGGCTTTTGAATTTAAAATTGAATTTGGACTAAAATTTTGGCTAATTGAATGTTGATTTTGGTGTATGGCGATGTCATGAAGGATTTGGAAAAACTTCAAGTGATTTTGAGTTGAATTGATGGGCTAATTTAATGGATTTAGGCATATGGTCCAAATTGGGGACTTTTGATTTGGGTAAAAAATGGGTTTGCAATTGGATAAAATTGGACTTGAATTTTATTTAGAATAGGATTGGGGATGCTGAATTTTGATTTGGAATTGAATTGGAGAAGATTGGGGTCAATTGGGATAAGATGGGCAATTTGGGGACATTTGGGCCTTTAAAGGCAAAGTGAGGCTTTTGGTTAAATTGGACTAATTTGGTCAAATTAATGATAAAAAATTAAAAATGGGAGTATTTGGGATGATTTTGGAATTTTTGGGAATTTTTGAAATTTTTAGGTCAAGAGGGGCATTTTGGTAAATTTGGCAATTTTTGGGGGTATTTTGGAAATTTGATAATTTTGGTCGGTTTAGGTAATGGTGAGGGTTTGAGATGATTTTTGGGCAAATCTGGGTATTTTCGGTAACCTTGGAAAAATTAGTGGTTTTGGGCCAAATGGGTCAACAAGCCATGAAGCCATACTAAACTAATAGAACCATATGAGGACTCATTTTGGATGTTCAATGTGTTGGTTCTAATCATTTTAGCCAAAGACTAGGGGTACAGGGTCATCCACATGAGCTTTCCAAAATGAGTCAAGAGACCAACCTAAGGGGTCATAGGATATAAGGTATGTGAGAGAGTGTAAGGTGTGCAAGTTAGCCCCACCAAAACGAGATCACCCAGGGTTAGTCCGAAGGTCTGACCATCCTATGGGGGATTCCACTTGGGTTCCCACATACTGACCCCTCCTACTAAGTGCTAGAGGTTAGAAGTAATATGTGGAACTGCAAGCTGAGCAAAGAAGAGTTTGGAATTTTCAATGGTAAGGGTTCCTTTTCGAGTCCTCTAGGAATAATCAATAGGAAAGTCCTATGGCTAGACCCTAGGCTACTAAAGAGAAAAAACTAGACCTCAACCAAAAATGAGATCAACAAATGGACCCTCAAAATGTGTGGTGTGCTGGGCAAGCACACTGCGCATATTGGCATTGACCAACGAGATCAATAAAACCAACACAAATGTTGACCTCACTTTTGGTTGAGGTTTAGTTTTTCCCTTTTAGTAGCCTAAGGTCTAGCCATAGGATTTTCCTATTGACTATTCTTAGAAAACTAGACATGAAGCCCTCACCATTAGAAATTCTACCCTCTTCTTTACTCAACTTGAAGTTCCACATATTGGTCCTAACCTCTAGCATTTAGTAGGTGGGATCACTATGGGGGAAACTCAAGATGAGTCACCCTTAGGAATGTTGGACCTTAAGGTTAACCCTGGGTATTGGTCTGGAGCTAAGGCATTCACTACACTCACTACACTTATACACACCCACATTCACTCACAACCCTAAACTTAAATTTCTTGCCTAAATCCCTTGATCTTTTGGGACACTTATGTAGATGGTCCCCTAAACTTACTAGCCCTAAAGCTATGATTTGGCTAAGACCACTATGTGGAGGACCTAAAATGGGGTTTCCATTGGTCTATGGTTTGTTGGAGATGATTGGTACCTCAACTCTTCCAAAATACCCATCTTGGCCTTTTGCCCCTAAAACACCCCAAAATTACCAAAATACCCCTCTTTGACCCAAAATTCCAAAAATTCTCAGAAAATCCCAAATATTCTCAATTTCATTTCTCTCAACTACCACATGACCCAATTTGGCCAATTTGACCATCTTTAACCAAAACCCCCAAATTTGCTTTTAAAGACCCAAATTTTTTCAAATTCAATTCAAATGTCCATCAATTTGACCTCAATTTCATCTAAACTCAAATTCACTTTTCATATGACCAAATCAAACCAAATCCAAGCTCAACTGGCCCATGATTTGAGCCCAATTTTGATTTGGGTCAATACCCCAATTTTGACCATATGACCTAATCTTACCAAATTAAACATATAGCCTAGTCAATTGGCCCCAATTAATGTTGAAAAATCTTGATAACATTCTTATACATCAAAATCAACCATCAATTGTCCTTGGTGAAGCCTCATATCCATTTGATTTTGGCCTAAATCCAAAATTCCCAAATTTAGCCCCAAATTGGCTAAGTCCCCAAATTTCACCCAA
>JXCR01126335.1:7367-27281 GCA_002079205.1 Phalaenopsis hybrid cultivar | reverse complement strand
TTCCACGATTGTTTATAGGAAAAGTCAAATGGGATAGGTCCAAATAGGAACAGTTATTTTCAGAATCCAAAGAAACGAAAGTAGGAGATGTCAAAGATACTGAAGGAGATTCAGTAACATCTCAAACTAATCTATGGTTTGACTTTACATCTTTGAAAGAGAAGTTACTTGATGTTTCAGTCCTGCAAATTATTTAGATATTTGGGACTTATATCTGTGCATCATATGAAAATAGCCCGAGAAAATGTGAGGATTTATGTCGTACCAGACAACAACCTCGGAAAGCCTAAAAAGTTTAGGACTTATATCATACGATATAAAAAAAATCATAGAAAGACCTAAAAGATAATGTGAGGATTTACGTCGTGCCAAACGAACAACCTCAACGTCCTATGAGTATGTTATTTAAATCTATCGAAGTTCTGCATAAACTCATCCTTCAGTCTTTGGTAGTTGTCCCGATCGTTGTCCGGAAATGAATCGTCAACCGACCACGTCGTCGTCTTGTTCCGAGAAGGGGAGAAAGAGAAGAGAGAATAATAAAAAAAATCATGCCTCGAATGGCCTATCCTAGGGGATTGCACAAACATACTAGAAAGGTAGCAACCAAAGCATGAATATTGGTAAATGTATACAGTACAACAAAGAACAAACAAGAAGACTATGCTGCAAGAGGTGTAGGAAAGTGCATGAGATATATAGCAAAGTATAGTACGATACAAAATAAAAGAAAATATGCAGAAAATAAAGTACAGAAATTAAATAACTAAAAGCGTACCTAATCAATTCTGCTAAAGCTTCAAAACAAATTGCAATTGTATGATATAAATGGGTTAGGTAAACATTTGCAGATTATAAAGGAAAGGTTAAATGATGAGCATATGAAAGTCTCAATATGAGATATT
Source organism: Phalaenopsis hybrid cultivar (assembly GCA_002079205.1). NCBI lineage: Eukaryota > Viridiplantae > Streptophyta > Magnoliopsida > Asparagales > Orchidaceae > Phalaenopsis > Phalaenopsis hybrid cultivar. The sequence goes on along the minus strand of JXCR01126335.1, from coordinate 26,376 downwards.
AGATTTTAATTTGGGGATAGGCTCAGACTAGACCCCTTTTCTCTTTATCTCGATCCCACAGGCAACTGGTATATCGAGGTCAACCTACCAACATCAACTAGAGGCCACCAACAAATCACCCCTATAATCAGATAGTCTTAAACTCTATCATTTAAAGTATGTGTGAATGGAGTAGTATCTAAACTCCTCAAAGTATGGTGCACCTATATGTGAAATGTAGTATCAGAACTCATCAAAGTGTAGTGCACCTATATATGAAATGGAGTATCTAAACTCATCAAAGTGTAGGGCACCTATATGTGAAATCTAGTATCTATCGTGCAAGGGGTACTGTGTGGCATTTGTTATATAATATATGAGATGCATTATGCTATTTGTGATGTAGTGTGTGAACTGTATAGTGTGTATGTGAGTGTAGTATCTATTTTTTTTTGTGCAAGTGTAATATCTGTGTAAAACTCGTAGTATCTATCTTTTCCTAAGTGTAGCATCTGTGTAGTGTCTGTAGTATCTGTCCTTTTGTGATTACCGATTCTCAAAACTTTTGGAAAAGGATTAGAGCTGTTAATGATCTAGAGGTGAAAGGGCATCGCACTAATTAAATGTTGATTTTATATTTCAGCTATAAACTAAAGACTGATTTCCAAACGAGGGCGCAGCCTAAATATATTTTTCAAACCATAAAGACTGATTTCCAGCATATATTTAAATAAAGGGGAGCAAAGAGAGCAAGAATCAAGGTCCACACATACTCCTCAAACTAGAAAAGTGATTTCCAATATGTATTTAAATGAAGGGAAGCAAAGACAGCAAAAATCGAGCCCCACACATACTCCTCAAACCAGAAAAGAGATTTCCAATATGTATTTAAACGAAGGGAAACAAAGAGAGCAAAAACTGAGCCCCACATATACTCCTCAAACCAGAAAAGTAGTCTCCAATATGTATTTAAACGAAGAGAAGCAAAGAGAGCAAAAACTGAGCCCCACACATACTCCTCAAACCAGAAAAGTAGTCTCCAACATGTATTCAAATACGGGCAACAAGGGGAGAACAAAACAAAGCCCATAAATATCAAATAATAAGAAACCCAAGATACTCAAAACAAAAGCCCATGTCATTTAATAAGTCCAAAATTTTCTTTCGAGCACAGTATGAATGAAAGGCTTTGAACAAAGCATTCAACATTAAGTAAATCTAGAGTTCTTATTTGAACATGTGATAACAAAGAAGCTTAGAATAGCATCTCTAAAATCGAACAACTCTAACCACATTGATTTAAAACTGAAGAAAACCAAGAAGCTCAAAATAGAAGCCCCAATTAATCTAATAAATCCATAAATCTCCATGTTAAAACAATGTAGCGAGAAGATGTCAATCAAAAAAAAAAAAGAAAAAAAAACTAAAACACCTCTCGAAGTTTCAATATACTTTCTTAGCTAAAAGAAACCGCAGCCCAAAGACTAAAATAGTTCAAAATTTTTTGTATAAAGCCTATGTAGTGACAAAAGCTACTAACCAATACTAAACATAAAGAACTCACAAATAAGGACTCGCAGCTAAGGACAACAAATGAAGAAAATCATCAACCAATGATTCCAATAATGACTAAAGATCCAGCCACAACCAAACTATAACCAAGCCTAACAAAGGCCAATAGCATAATATAATTTCCAAGAAATTGAATTTAGTCTTAAGCCAAACCCGTCCCAACAAAGAGCTAAATCGAGCCCAGCAAATGATCAAGAGAAGGAGCCACCACCAAGCTAAAGGCGAGCCACCAAAGAGCTACCCAAATTATTAAATATTTTCAATATTTAAATTCAAGTGAAGGGAGCAGCAATAAGCAGAACTGAGCCCAGCGTAAGGGGTAAGCTAAACTACAAAGAAGAAACAAAAACCGAGCTCCAAATTGATATTCCAAAAACATCAAAATACTCAAATGGTTGATATTTGAGTAAAGGTACAACAGGAAGCACGAAATCAAACTCCCAAAATTAAATGAATCCACAAATCTTCATTTCAAAAAAGAGAATAACCAAGAAGCTTAAAACAAAACCTCCAAAATCAAGCAAAACCAAATTCCCAACCAAGGAGCTTGAAACAGAATCCCCTATGAATCAAATAAATCCAAGGATCTCTATGCTAAAGTAATGCAATGAGAAAACAATAATTAAAAGAATTCATATATTTTTTAAGGTCCCAATATATCTTTTTAGCAAAGAAACCCTGGTTTAGAGGCTAAATAATCCATAAATTCCAAAAACCTATGTAGTGAGGAGAGCTGTAAGTAAAAAAAAAATCCAGATAAATGTTCATAAGAAAGTTTTATTTCTCCGTCAAAAAGATAATCAAACTAATCTCTCAATCCCATTTGGTTTATTTATTTCATGATTCAGAAGATATTATCGATAGACAATCAATCCAGAGATTAAAGAGCATAAATAAAGCCTAACCTTAACTCCTTGCTAATACCAGAATAAGAAGAGTAAGAAAATCGTGGAACAGAAACTCCCAACAGAGAAAGAGCTATCAACACTGTATTTCTCTGAAATCTCTAAAGAAAAATCAAATCGCCCCAATCTTGCCCTTCCATGGGGTATTTATAGGTAGAGATGAGAGAAAGGCTCACCGACGGTGAGCATCGGGATGGTGAGGCGAATTAGCCACGAAGAGTAATTGTCCCAACGAGATTCAAAATATGAAGGTTACTGGACTCGCTTAGGCGGGAAAATCCATTACAGCGGGCTATCGGCGAGGCTACCGGTGAGGCTACCGGCAACAAGGGCTCGTAAAGAGAAGGGATGACCGACCAACCGGTAAGGGGCTCCACAGTCTGGCTAAGGCAAAGAACAGAGGCACTAGGGAGAGTTTAGATTTAAGGTAATAAACCTTTTTTTTTAAAAGAGATTTTTTTATTATATTTAAAAAAATATCAAATTATGCTAAATTCATTTATTATACGGCGGTTTTGATTCCTCTTCTGCGTACGAGTAAGTGTTGCCTTACCTTCCGGCTGATCGTCGGTAGGAGTAACACCAACAAGCTCGCCCTTAGAGGTCATTATCATTGACTTCATCCAATTAATTGCAGCATTTCTTGATTCTGCTTCGCCGATTTTTTCTAATTTCCTTTTCTTCTCAGCGACGAATCGACTCTTATTTATGAATTTCAGCAGAGGCTTCTGCTTGCAAAACTCATCTTTGTTTACCACGGTTAAAGCTGAGCTTTCATAATCTAGCTCAATTTGATCGAAGTCAAAATTGAATCCAACCACTGCTCCTTCTTCAACTTTTGTCTTATCAAGAGCAAAACCAATGCCATTCTTGAATGTGAAGATCAGTCTTCCTTCTGACATTCTCCTGCATTAAACAGGAAAACAATCAGAACATGTTGTATCCATACAGGAAAACAAAACTCATCTTTGTTTGAAAAAGTTGTTGATCTTCGTGCTCTTGAAGGCTGTCCCATTGTCGGAAATTACTTTGAGCAGAACTCCAAAACGGTGACTATATTGGTCTTGAAAAATTGCAGAACATGCTGTGTTGTAACCTCTCATAACCGCACTATCTCTGCCCATTTAAAAACGTAATTTGTAGTAGCGAGAATGAATCTATGCCCCTTAGAGGATGGAGGGTCTATTAGACCTATTAGTCAGTGCCCCAACACTCGAATGACCACGAGACAACAGTTGGGTGTAGCACATTGGGAGGTTGGTGCAAGAATACCCCATGCACTTAGCAAAGGTGAGACCTTCTAGCTGTATCCATACAATCAAATATCATTGCTAGCCAATAATATATGAGTCTTTTGATCTTCATCTTCATCTTTGGCCTTGACAGGTGAGTACCACACAATCTATCATGTACTTCTTTGACAATATTTAGTGCTTCTACTCTGCTCAAACATTGCAGCAACATCTAATCAAATGCCCTCCTGTAGAGAACATCTCCCACCAGAGCGTATGACATAGCTCTTCTTGTTATGTGATATGCCTTGGATTTGTCATCTGTCAACTTTCCAGTTTGTAAATATTCTATTAATGGCTTACGCCAATCCTCATTGATGTCAGACACTGCAATCATCATTCCTTCTTCTTTTTCGAGCTTGTGTAGATTATCGAGGTTGATTCGAGGCAAGACTCATCTTCCCTGTACTGTAATATCAATGGAATCCTTTGATGGACACGCCAATTCCTTAGCGAGTTTTTCCAGAGCATCAGCATGGGCATTATCTCCCCGAGGAATCTGGGATAGAGTTATATTAGGGATCTGCTCTAATAGCTTCATCGTGTACTAATGGTATTCTGCTATCTTTGGTTTCAAAATCTTGTATTATCTAGAAACTTGTTGAATGATAAGTTGAGAGTCACCATAGATGACAATATTTCTTATATCCATTGAGATTGCCAACTCCAACCCGGTGATTAACGCTTCATATTGTTATTGTACACAGCTCTGCCAGATGACAAGAGAATCTCAACATACCTTTATCGGGCATGATAAAAATCAGACCAATCCCTATTTTGCCTGTTATAACTATTTCTAATCCTTTATCCTTTCTGGTTGAAGAAGCTTCATCAAAATACATCTCCCAATATCTGACACTGGAGGGTTCTATTTGTAGTGTCTGCTTATCTGGCAGTTCATCGTTGAGTGGGGACCCAGCTGGAAGTGGGTATGCAACGAAAAAATATGTTAAATTTCGTCCCTTGATAGCGCGGAGGGGAACAAAATTTATATCAAATTGTAATAAAATCATTGACCATCTTGCTAAACTTCTAGAAAGTGTTGGTCGAATCATAAAATATTGCAACGAATTAAATTTTGAAATGAGAGTAATTTTATGAGAAAGCATATAGTGCCTAAGCTTCTGGGTGGTGAAAATTAAAGCTAGATAACGCTTCTCAATATGTGTATACTTTACTTCTGTCGATATTAGCGACGACTCAAGTAGTATAGTGTATTTTTCTTGCTCTCATCATTGACTTGGGCTAATAGGGCTCTAAGAGAGTCGTCTAAAGACGCGGTATAAAGTATCAACGGTTTTCCCGGGATAGGTGCTACCAAAACAAGAGGTGTAATTAAGTATTATTTAATTTCTTTGAAGGCCCGCTGACATTTCTCTTCCCAAATAAATTTGGCATCCTTTTTAATTAATGCCGAGAAGGGCTAACACTTACCTGAGAGATTAGAAATAAAGCATCTCAAATATGCCAACTTTCCTTGGAATGAACGTAGTTATTTCAAATTTTTGGGAGGAGGCATTTCCAAGATAGCTTTAATCTTATCCAGGTCGATCTCGAATCCTCAATGATGAACAACAAATCCTAAAGGTAATGCTAAAGGCGTACTTTAAGAGATTCATCTTAAGATTATATTGTCGTAATCGTTTGAACACGATTCAAATCGTACAAATGGTATATTTTCTATTTACTTTTGATAAACAAATTATCCACGTAGCACTCCACTTGGTTGTGAATGAGGTCATAAAAAATCTTCGTCATTGCTCGTTGATATGTGCTCTGACATTCTTTAATCCGAATGACATCACTATGTAGCATAAAATCCCAATCGGTGTTCTGAATGTTGTAAGTGCTGCATCTTTTGGAGCCATCTTTATTTGGTTATATCATGAATATCCATCCATAAATGAGAAGATCTCATGTGTTGAAGCGATGTCCACCATTTATTCTGTTATCGGCAGTTGAAATTTGTCTTTTGGACATGCCTTATTTGAATCCCTGATTTCAACACATACACAGATTTGTCCATTTTTCTTCTTAACTAGTACAATATTGGCTAGCCATGTGGGGCATTGCTCTTCTCTTATAAAGTCAGCATCTATTATTTTCTTCACCTTGATAATGACTTGTTGATCTATTTTTAGGTGCATTATTCTAGGAGCTTAATTTATTGGGGTCATACCTTTATCCACCTCAAACTTGTGAATTGTGACTTCTGTTGACAGTCCTGACATTTCATCATAGCTTCAGGTGAAGAAATCTTTAAATTCTGATAATAACTTTATTAGCTCTATGGATTCTCCCTCGCCGAGTAAGGAACTTATAAAGATTGGTCGGGGCTGCTCCTCAGTCCCGAGGTTGATTTCCTTTAACTCATCAACTGTTAACTTAATCTTTTCTTCAAATTCTAGCAGAGCATCATCTATTAATTATTCTTGAGAGTCATCCTCTACATCGAGGCAGTCCTCTTCTAATTCATTAGTAACAACCATGCAAAATTCTAAATCATCAACTGGTCCTACAATACCAAATTTGAGGCCCTATTTTGAATTAGAAAATCGGTTTTTAACATTCCACATTTTTAAAAAAATTTGTAGCTTATCTTTTGGCATTTTTTTTGGCACATATCCCGGTTGAATTAATCTTTGTACACAAGGAGAAAATTAACCAAAAGGTAATTCCATTAATTCATTACAATCATCATCCAAATTTATATGATTTTTAGAACTAGTAGAAGTGGAAGCACGGTAAAACTTGAACAGCTTCAAACCAACACTACGGACTTCCTTGACCTCTAAACTCTTAACCTTTTAAGGGTAGATCAGAGTAAGGGTCATGGTGTTCACATAGTGGTTGATCCAATCATACATCGATTCATATTCATCATTTTCCACATCTTCCAAAGAGATCTGGTATTGAGGTTTCTTTTGCTTTATCATCATAATTTCTTCCTCAGAACTTCCTTCATCAGAACTTTCTTCCTTGTCGATTTTGATGGTCGGCATAGTCTGTTCAACAATTGGATTGGTTCTTTCTTGTCTACGTCCCCGGCCTCGATCTCGGGTAAATGGGCTAAGAGAACCTCTATTGCCCCATTGTGGGGAGACGATAGTAGATTGTTGAAGAAGAGTTGAATGGCCTTTTCTTTGTGATCCTTCTGAGTCTTGTATTTCATTCGTTACAACTTCATGAGAAAAGACAATTTTCATTGGAGGTGCGTAGTAGGAGAAGTCCTCATGAATGCCCACTTCATGTACTGAGAACAGTTGTAAATCTCCTTTAATATAATGTTCTTGTTCTTCTTTGAAATATTTGATGCATTGATGTAAGGATGATAGAACCATATTATGCTCGTGAATCCATGACCATCTAAGTAGAGCATTGAAAGAAGTCTCTGCATTGATGATGTGGAATTTTGCGGTTATTACTACTTCTCCAGATTTCATTAACAGTGTAATTTATCCAAGGTCTCTTTCTCCCTTTTCATTGAATTCTCTTAACATCATTTGATTGGCTATAAGCTCTTGAGCCTCAATGTCCAAATATGCCAATGTCCGTAGGCTCATTAAATTTAGTGATGCTCTCGGGTCTACCAAGAATCTGGATAATACAAATATGTTGATGTTAACGGAGATGTAGAGCAGTTGGTTATGATCGGTGATACCGAGTAACAAGTCTTCATCCGTGAATGTTATCCCAAGCTGTTCTTTTAACAAACAAACTTCATCCGAGGATGTTCTGGTCAACTGAGCCAAGCAAGTCTCTGGGTCGAGCAAGGCTGTAACTAGAGATTCTCTCATCTCCTTTGACAAGATTAGAGCGTCATAAATGCTTAGTTTGGCCGACAACCTCCTAAGATGAGCTAGCACGTTATAATCAACCTTTTATAATCCTCTAATTTTCACTTGGTTATGTGGCTCTTCCACTGGTGGAGGTGGAGGTAGCTCTTCTTGAGTGACTCTTTGTTTCCCTTTATCTACTAAAGCTGACCTTGAAGGTAATATTTTCCTGCTTCTTAGATTTACTTCAATAATTTCTTCTTCCTGAGGTGTTGTAGGCAAAATTTTTGGTATTCCTTCTTTATCGGAGAGATCCAAGTTGATAGCAAGCAGTCCACCATGCCACTCCAGGACTGGCTCTTCACTTCTGGTGCTATCGTAACCAGTATCGTCGATGTCTTCTTCATTCTCATTAACAGGCTTATCAAACTCACGTATAATTTGAGGATCGGTTTGGGAATCAAGATCAAGTTATATTGAACAAAGTCAGTTATGTTATCACTAGAAACAGTCAAAACATAGCCGAAATCATAATCATTATATTCATAATATCCGGGTGGGGCAAAAAAATAATCATACATGGCCAAAAATTTGAGAATTTTCTTCCCCGAATCCAAGACAACCAATATAATAGAGGCAGCTCCTATCCTACCCCTTACACTATCGGTCTTCACAACGTCAATCTTTTCTTTCTCTTCTGGTTGTGGTGAATTCTCTGACCAAATCTTCAACTTGGACTGAGCAGGTTGTAGAATTTGAATGGCCGCCTGAACTGAAGTGGTATGAATCTGACCCAGTTTTCTCTTGGATGACTTGCTCCAAAATGTGCTCCATCCATCTTTTTCTATATATGGATCTATTGGGACGATTGGCTCGTTCGAAATCATATTTATAGAACCCTTTTCAGGCTCTTTCAAATATTCTTTTGGGATTGTTATATTTCCTTCTTTGTAATTCCTCTCAAGCCAATCCTTGAAAATAAAGCAGTCCTCTATTAAATGTCCTAACATTCTGTGGTAGAGGCAAAAATTGGGGTATTCTTTCTTATCAACCTCTCCGGGCTTCTTTAGTTCTTGCAATTTGAACTCTAGATTTTTCATTAAATTTTTTAACATCTTTGCACAACCTCATCTTTGAAAGAACACACTCTTTTCCTTCATTTTGAAAGAGTCAAACCCGTTCTACCTTCAACTTGGTACGGTCCTCCCTAGTATGACTGTTGGTTGAACTGTCCATACTGTGGTGTTTTTTGTTGAGCATGTTGTAACAATTATTGGGAACTTTGATGAGAATGTTTTGCCTGTATCTTTATTAGCTGCTTTCCCTTATTGACAGTTTCCACTGTCCCAGACCTCCTCTTGAATGCTCTGGTTCTCCTAGATTTCTCTGTTTTCTCTTGAGAATCCATATGTTTAACTTCCTCTTGTAAACTGTTGGCTTTTCTTAATAATTTCTCGAAGGACTTGATGTTGAGACCCTTGAGCATGAAAGCTACTGGCCCATGTATGCTTTTGAGTAAAATCTCAATCGCATGATGTTTCTATAGTTGAGGTTCACACTTCATGCTAAGGTTTCTCCAACTTAAGATATAATCCACTAGAGTCTCGTTGGGTCTTTGCTTCTCTACTATAAGATCTCCAATAGAAACATGGTGTTGTGCTCTATCAAATCTCTTTACGAACATCTGTTCTAACTCGATGAATGTCTTCACTGATCTGTTAGGTAACTCGACATACCAATCAAAAGCAATCCCTGACAGGCTGTTGAAGAACTGTCAGAAGAGTAAGGCTTCATTACCTCTAGTGTTGCAACAACTGGCTCGAAAATGTGCTAGATGTTGCCTGGGATTCCCAGTCCTGTCGAATATTTTGAAGTTCAGTGACACAAAACCCTTAGGGTATGGTACGACATCAAACTCCTCCGGGAAAGGTCTACCCTTTGAAATCAATGCACCACCCTTAGATTAGGCTAAGGCCTCTCAAACTTGTTGTTCAACCAATTGTTTAATATCTTATAAAACATGTCATTTGGTGAGGAATCTTTCTTTTGTTGATCCTCTCCATCAACGGAAGCAACTTCTCTTATTTCATCAGTAATATGGATTATTTCAAGTTGGTTAACCCCTGGAAAGGCTACCTACTGTGATTGGGATTGCTCATTAACTGTAGTAATGACGGCCATGATTGCAGCAATCTCATCCAATCGCTTTTTCATTCGACTGATCTGTTCATCCCTCAAGAAAATAGCCTTGTGCAAATCATACGCGGCGTTCCCTTCGACGAGAGGTTGGGCATCACATGCTGACAAAGTGGCTTTAGTCTCGATGACTTGAATGTCCATGAAGTCCTCATCCAGATAATTATTGAAATCAAAATCCTCGTCATCATCAATAATGGTTACACCATGTTCTCTGGCTAACTCGGAAATCCCAGCCCTAATCTTTTTGACTTTTCCTTCAATTTTCGCCTCCTGAATTATCTTAAGATCTGGAGGATTATCCTGAACATCCTTCACTTGTTCATCAAATTCTGTAGTAGATATTTTGGACTTTTGCTTCTTCCCACTATTCTATCCTGCGGGCTCACTAGATAGTATTAGTATGGTGACTTTGGGTACCCACACTTTCTTTATCGACAATGATGTCTTGAGATGAGGTATCTCAACAGAGGCATCGACATGCCAGAGAGAAGTATGCCCCCCGAGGTGTGAACCAAACACAATATTGGGTAATCTCTTCATCTTTTCCCTCTTCAAGGCGTTCTTATGGGTAACAATTGGTTGAATCCTTGGACACAGATGTGACTTAACTGGTCGACGTCCTGCAGACCTTCGAACGACAGAGGTAACAAAATCTGTAGTAGTAATGGTAGCATCAATTCGGTTTCTCATACGGAATCAGACGGGAATATGTGCCAGTAAAGCTTCAGCTGACTTATGGGACCGTCGGGCAGCCTTGACATCTTTCAGAATTTCTTTCTTCATTTAGGAGGATATCACACTTTCCATTTGCTTAAGTAATTCGTCCACTGAACATCCTTCCTTAGTGGCCAATCTTTAAAACACTATGCAGACTTTAGTGATAGAAGTGGGTTTCTCCCTATCCTCACTATGACAGTGAAATGTCGGTAAAGTAGCAACAACTTCTTGAATGCTCTAATATCCATTAATGTTTATCAACAGGTGGAACCTACTTCCTTGCAGAAGTGGAGGTGTCTCCTATAATTAAAATCCCTCCTCTTGAGGAAACTCGTCATCTGGTACTCTTTCTGAGATTTGAGCCTTAGCTTACTTCCGAGCTTTCCGACTACAATTCTTTCTCTGTGATCAAGTCAACGATGCAGACTTTGAACTCGAACCAATTTTAAACACCAACGGCAAGATGGTGGACCCCTCAGTTACATCTTCTACAACCATAATCTCCTTTCCTTTAGCAAAACAGTGGACAACAAACTTGACAGGTGTCGAGGGAGTTGCAGTTTTTGCCTTTTTGCAAGAAGGGAATTTCTGGGGACAGTTCAGGTCAAATTTAGTAGAGGGCTCTTGAACCTCCAGAGCGACAACTTTCATTACAATGAATGGGGTTTTCCCAAGTACGACTTCAAGTTCATCAAATCCGGTTCCAAACTTGATAGTAGGAGCAACATTGCGAGCATCGCGGCTTGTTGGCAAATTGCAGGAAAAGGTGAGCATTGGGAACGCCATTGCAGTAGCTTCAAACAGAAAGCTCTAGGTTAGTTATATGGTAAATACCTTGTAATTCTAGTGCGAACACTAAAAATTAACAAAGGTGATGTGTGGACTGGGCAAATTTTGTTTTATTTTTAATTTGTAAGGGTTTTAAATTTAGTAAAATTAGTTTAAAAATAGAAGGATTTACTTAATTAAATAAAAAAGGTTAAAGAACAAGCACAACACGACACTATTCAATTTAATTTACAATAGAACAAATCTGGCTCGAAGGGGAAAGTGAAGTTTAGGACCCAGTGTAGGATCAATTTTATAACACACAATGCCCAGGCAGAATTAGTCCACCAACACACCTATTGGGTGTCCGACCTCTCACAAAGATTAAAAAGTCCTTAATGGCCTCCTGAACCTCCCTGTTCAAAGGTGATTGAATAAATTGTTCTGAAGTTCGAAGGAGTTGACCGTCTTCCCAAGAAGGAAATGGGTGAAGTGTGCCAACAGAAGAAGGGTAATTTGGTCCATAAGGGATATGAACACATTACTGATGTATGAAGATAATATTCTCAAATTAATATGGACAGAGAATCAAGTTCCCAGCAAAGTCGCCAGAATTTATCGGCACTAAAAAGTTAAGGAGTTGTTAAGTTGCCGGCTACTAGGATAGATATCCTAACACCCATTTCAATTTAATTTAATACATATATAATTTAGAAAAAAAATAGTATTTTAAATTTTTGAAAATACAAGACCTAACCGATCTCATATCCCTAATAGTTTAAATAAACGAGCCTAATATCGTAAGTAATGTATCTACCCTGAAAGATAAATACACTACTTACTAGTAAGGCTCGATTAAATAAACTAAAGATTGTATGACATCCATTTAAGTCTTGAAAACCATTTTATTTATAAGCCGACAATTTCTCATATTTAATACAAAGAATTAAATAGGGCTTATATTAAGCTAGATTCAGGAATGCTTCCTATAAGGGCAAAACCCTATAGTTAATTACATCCTAGATAACTGAAGTCACCTGAAAAAACTCTCAATAAAAATCAGGGGATATTATCTTCAAAGAGGTTAAGAGGATAAGACTTTTTCAATGAGATCGAACAAAGATGTATGGAAGAAAGACCATGGGATGTCATAGATTCTGAGGAGAACCTCGGTGACTTCCCAAGCTATCCTACAGTTTGGCTTTAGTTTGGAGAGATATATTTAAATGTTTCATCCAGTAAATTTTATTAATTATGGAGCAAAAATATCACACAAATAACCTGAAAGATGTGAGGATTTATGTCGTGACAAACATCAACCTCAGAATTCTAAGACAAGTTAGGACTTAAATTGTATAGCAAAGCTATACAAAAGCCTAAAGAAAAGTTGAGTATTTATGTTGCATATGCAAACCACCGCAAAGTTCTATGGATTTTTTGTTTAATTCTAAAAATGGTTTAGCTGGTGAAGCCATGTTTTGTTGTTGAAGATGACCATGCTGCCCACCAAGTTAACTCTAAGCTCCTTGTCGTGGCAAGTTTAGGTTTTTTAATCTATCAAGTTATGATGTAAAATCAGATGTCCCTATGGTTAAAGTAATTTAAGTACTATGAGGCATATTAAAGCTAATTAGAGCGACACTGGTTAAGATCATACGGTTTCTCGTTCCGACACCATTTTCTATTGGATTCACTTAGTCCAAATGAATTTACTAAACTCAACTTAATGAGTTCCATATTTTTATTTAGACCGTAGGAAATCTCGTTAGGAACCGTAGGTTACCTCCTCCGAGGGATTCTTGAACATCCGATAGAGATGTCTTAATTTAGTTGCAATTGTTATTTTGTGATGTTTGTGATTAAATTTTGAGTTGTCTTATATTTTGAACGTTGTGGAGGTGAGTTTTATCTTGGTTGATTTTAATTTTTGTTTTGGTTTCAGTTTTGTGGTTATCCTAAATGTTTTAGTTTTTATGCAGGGTGACATCGTTGTTTAGCATGTGAATTTATAAGCATAAAATTACAATGTAGGAAAGTACAAGAAAAGAAAGCATAGTAAACTATAGAAGCGTACGTGGTGAGTTTTCTCGTTCCTTCACCTGAAATTTCAGTACTCGCAAAGCAAATACATATATAGTTTTGCAGAAATTAAAGCAAGCTTATAGGAAAAGTAGGAAGTACAAACTTAAAGTGTACCTATCAAATCATATGTAATATCTTGGTGGTTCCAAATTTTGAGGATGATTCCATTAAGAAAATCATAATAAGCCCAAATGTCCTTCAAGATTTTCAAAGGATCATGAAGAAGTCTCGGGTAATACCCTAGACATTTCATAGTCCCTGAAATTATCTAGAGTTCATTTTGGTCTTATTATGTTTATTATATAGCCCTTATGCTCAGTGAATTTTAATGTTTTGATTATCCCTTAAGTAGGGTAATTATCATTTGACATCTCACTTATGAATTATATGGGTAATGACCCTTGGGGCAACTTGACTTAATCAATTAATTTGATTTTAAAGAATGGGCTTGTAGTATTTTAAAAGGTTTCAAATTAATTATAGGTTACTTTCTAAACCTCATTAGACAAAATTTTGATTAAGCCCAGTTCACTTCTAAGCCCTTAAGATTTAATGGTTAGATTTGTAATTTTAAGAAAAAAGGTTTTTCAATATTTATATTCTTAATTCTTATCATGAATTATAAGTCATCTAAAAACCATTAGTTAGAGGTTTAAAATCAGTGAGTGATGATCTTCCAAAGTCAAACCCCTTACCTTAGTATCTCCTTATTTAGATACTCTTCCAAATTTCATTAATTTTAAGAAATTACAAATGTATCCTTTATAAAATCAAAATGGAATTGGTTTATACCACTTACCCCTTATATATTCCAATCATCAAAACATATCAACTAAGATTATTTTTTGCCCATTTAGCCCTTTTTAATTAGGCTTAAATATTAATTAAGCTCTAAATTCCAAAATTACACTTTTGCCCCTAAGGCCTTAACACCCTATAATTCATTAAATTAGACTCAAATGACTTAGAAATTTTACATTACCACATTCATGGGTTAATTAAAACATCAAAGGAGAAATATGATTTTTCTGAATTTATTTAATTTTTATAATTATTTATAATGCAAAAATAAGGATTTTCAATGAAAATTTCATAACTCAATAAAAATAAAACTTTTATCATTTAGAAAGTTTTTGGAGGTTCACCTAGGTCAGAGGACCACTTGGAATAATTTTATAATTTTTAGAGGTTTAATTTAATTATTAAAATTATTTGTTAGTTTTGAGTATTAATTAAATATAAAATAATATTTAAATTTAAAATTAATTTTTATATTTTTGTTAAATCTCTCTGAGCCCAAGAAATCCAAAAAAATAAATTTCATATTTTTTGTGATTTATATTTTAATTATTAGAATTATTTTTGTGAAAAATTAGAAAAAATTCATTTTAAGTCTTTTAAAATTAATATCTTGACTTAGAAAATTAGGAAAATTATTTTAATTGGTTCTATGTGATCATGAAACCAAATGTGATATTTTAGTGTGTTTTTACAATTTTGTGATTTTATCATTTTTAATTAATTTTAATCATTTTAAATATTTAAAAATAGTTTAAAAATGAAGTGTTCATTTTAATTTTAATTTTAATTTTCTTAGGTTTCTCTGGTCATAAGTAACTCCTAAAATCAATTTGGTGATTTTTTGAATTGTATTTTAATTTTTATGATTATTTAAATATCCAAAATGTCATTTTATCTAAAAAAATTCATTTTAGTGATCAAATTAACTCCAATTGACTTAAAATTTTTATGGGGAGTTCCTTTAATATTAAGTTATAGTGAAGAGAGATTTTTCTTGTCATTTACATTTATAATTACTCCAAATTATTTTTCTCTTCATTTTTAGGATTGGTGACAATTAGGATTATTTTAAATGAGTTAAACCAAGTTTATATTTTTTCTAATATCCTCTTACCACGGTGAACCTATGAAAATAAATTTAGTATTTTTCTAATGAGCTTTTTTAATTATTATAATTTTTATACCAAAACAGAGATTATTAACTTAAAAATTGAATATCTCTAGTTACAGATGCCCCCTGATCTTGGAAAAATCAGGGAAGATGCCTGACAACGGAGACATCAAAAGCCTCATGGTCCCATGTCATGGTGAAATGTCTATGCAAATGGAGAATAAAAAAAAGAAAAATACCATTTAATTAATTAAAAATAAAATATGCATCAAATGGACATGAAAAAGATTTCCACATTGTTCTCCTCTCTTAAATGAGCAACAAGATTATTTTATTTTATTTTTATGATTTTTCTACACAAAGTAATGCATTTTTGAAGTTATGTCTATTTAAATTAATAAGAAAATCCTTATTTTTCTACTTAAACCAGTCAGCGTCGCATCATACTAGGCTGATCCGAAGCTCCAGACAGCGTCTTCTGGTTCAGTGCCGCCTTCTGACTCAGCCACCATGCGTCCTGCTATTCCGCTCCAACTTCTCGTCCGACTTCATCACAACCGTCCATCTGATACACGCGGAAACGGACGACATCTATTTTTCGTCTTCAAGCCTCTAGCCGAGAACCATCCAACTTCAAACCATATTATCTCTCTCAATACTTTACCAAATTAAGTGTGGTTTATTCCTATAGACTCGTCTTGACTAGGAAAACATATCCATAATGTTAATCTTAAATCAACTCTATGCACATGAAGAATCAAATGAAGCTCGATTTAGGGTTAAGTTTCAATACCTTGGTCCAAAAGGGGATGCTTGTGGAAGCTTCATGGGGGTCCCAAGGCCTAAGCATGGAGCCTTGAGTAGTGGTGAATTGCCTATATATGATTTCAACCAAAGTCGATTTAGGGGTCCAATCAAAGTCCACATTAGAGTGCTCTGGTGATGGGGCTTTTGTGGGGATCTTCCTCTCTCACTGTGGGGATAGTGTGGGGGCAATTAATTTGGATTTGGTGGAGGTTTAGTGAGTGTCTTGTTTTGGCCTTGGGATTGAGCTTCAAAATTGAGCTCGAGCTGTGGATTTGAATGGCTAGGGATGGTTGGTTTGAACTTAAGTGGTCTTAAGGAAGCTCTGGAAGTAATTTGGCAGAGTGTCTCCAAGGAATTTCAAGTTCTCCTTCTTTGGCCATCGAGGGTGGGTTTAAATAAAGTAGGAAGGAGAGGCCACCAGGGGAAATTGGTGGGTGCCCTAGGTTGCTTATGTGGATGCCAACAAGGTGCAAAAAATCTAATTGTGATGAGACAACTTGAATGGGTTTAATTTTGAGTTTTAGCCTAGGTGGAGCACTTTGGGGTGGCTTTTCCGGCAGCTAAGGTGACTGGCCGGCCAGGGAGAGGTCACCATCCCACTAAGGGAGTTCAAGGCTTGGTTTTGGTGAAGTCAACTGGGGTTGACCATGTGTAAAGGCCTTGAATTAAAATAGGATGTGGGAAGGGCTATTTTGGGTCAATTTGGGTCAAATCATGATTTGGGTTGGGTTCAACCACCAAGGTAGATCTTGGGCTGAAGAGGATCAGATGGGTCAGCTAAATTGGTGTGGAGAGGTCTCTATCCAATGGATTTTGGCTAAGAATGGGTTTAAGTGATTCATTAAAAGGGTTAAAAAAACTTTTTAATGAGGCTTAAAAGTGGCTTGGTGACCATAGGAAAATATGTTGATATTTTCATACCTATTATATACTATTTTTTGATGATATTACACTTTAAAGAAAGGTATTTTTGATGTTTTGTTGCAGGAATGATGAATTAGGGTCATTGGAGCAAAAATATGCAAAAAGGAGTGAATTTGGAGCGAAAAGGATCAAAATGTGCAGAATTGAACTAGGGCGCCGATGACGCCATCGACCCCTCCAACGACGAGATTTTCTCGAGACTTCATAATTAATTCATTAAGAAGGTCTGCTGACAGCGCCCTCGAGGCCGTCGACGGCAAGGTCGGCGGTTATGCCCAATCAGGCTTTGGATAAGGCCAAATTTTGAAGGGATGCTTAGGAAACTCATGGGAAAGCTCATCCACAACTTTAAAAGAAGATTTTGGCCAAAAATCAAGGAGGTCCTGGTAGAGGGGAAGACTCAAAATTTAAGTGTGAAACAAGTGTAGAGAGTCTNTGTAGATGTTAGCCCTCAGGTGAGGGGAACGTGGGAGCTCCGAAGTGAGAGTCGGTATCCTCTCAGCCTAGCTGCAAATTCAGTAAACAAGCGTAGGATTAGTCAATGTTCTTTATGCCTGGACCAAAGGAATAGCTATGCTCCTATTTGGTACAATATAGTTTGAACTAATTCACTTTATCTATTCACTATACTTTCTTGACAAGGAGGAGGATGCTTTCTATGTATTATTGAATAACACATTTAAACCCTCATTAGTATCATTAGTTATTTAATAGTTATTAAAATTACATATTTATTTTAATTGTACCTTCATTAGTATCATTAGTTATTTAATAGTTATTAAAATTACATATTTATTTCAATACAGATAAGCAAATTGAACTTCGTTGTTGCGATTAAAGTATTGCTTTTCTAAAATCTTAGTTTAATTGAACTTCGTTGTTGCGATTAAAGTATTGCTTTTCTAAAATCTTAGTTCGTAGTTCTAAACCACTCCCTGTGAGATCGATATCTAGGACTCCATTAGAGCTCTATATTACTTAAATTCTAATATTACTCCCTGTGGGATCGATATCTAGGACTCCATTAGAGCCCTATATTACTTGATTTCTAAACCACTTCCTGTGGGATCGATATCTAGGACTCCATTAGAGCCCTATATTACTTGAGCTAGTTCTAAACCACTCCCTGTGGGATTGATATCTAGTACTCCATTAGAGCCCTATATTACTTGTGCGATATTATTACTCCCTGTGGGATTGATATCTAAGACTCCATTAGAGCCCTATATTACTTGAGTGATACGCTTGCGTTGATAAGTGTGACTTTACAATTATTGAATATTTATTACATCCATATTTATCTTATTGTTGATAAGTGTGACTTTACAATTATTGAATATTTATTACGTCCATATTTATCTTATATTTTAAAGCATATATAAAGTCGCGGTCAAATTTTTGGCGCCATTGCCAGGGAGTGAGTGAGTAAAATCACAATTAGAGTAAGAGACAAAATAGGATTATTATAAAATTTTTACTTGAATTGCAACTTATTTTTATATTTAGTTAGTTATATTACTGTGTACTGATTTCAAATTGTATGTGTAAATTTGGACCTGAATATCTTATACCCTACGATTCGGAATTAAAATGCACTGTTAGAAGGATTAGAAGATTAATAAGAGAACCTAGAAATTCTGATACAATGGAAAACAACATGAAAAATCAAGGAATATGAATGAACACCAACCTAGACCCCTACGAGATTATGCAAATCCTACAGCAGATGAAATTCACTAATCTATCCAAAATCCTGATGTAGCTGCTAATTGATTTGAGCTTAAACCTGCTATTATCAACATGGTACAAAATAATCAATTCGGTGGTACACCAAATGAAGATCTGAATTTACACCTCGCTAGTTTTTTAGAACTGTGTGCTACTTTTAAATATGATAGAGTCTCAAACGATGTTGTTAGACTTAAAATTTTTCCTTTTTCACTGAGGGATAAGGCTAAGATGTGGTTAAATTTGTTAGCACCAGGATCTATTAGAACTTGGGGAGAAGTTTCACAGAAATTTCTATCCAAATATTTCCCTCCATCCAAAACTGCTAAACATAGAAATGACATAACA
>JXCR01126332.1:85530-112457 GCA_002079205.1 Phalaenopsis hybrid cultivar | reverse complement strand
TTAACAAATAAAAAAAATACAACAAACAATACAAAAAATAAAAATGGAATCATATTGCACCACAGATACAGTTAGAAGTGTCCAGTAATACCTCAGATGGAGTATACTGCAGAGAAAGTGATCTACTACTTGCTTGTCCCCACACAGCATATGGGATATTTGATTCATGCCACAATAAGGCACCATCATTTCCGAAATCGTTGAATATTTGTTGGTCAGAAAGATACAGCCACATATCCTAGACAAGTAAGAAACAACATTTATTAAAAATATATACCATCAGTCATAAGTGAAGAGATAAAGTATTTAAATATAGTTAGCAAAGTGATATTTGTAAATTATTGAAAAGATCATGCAGAAAACAAGCAGAAACACGATGATAATGTATCATGAAAAAAAAAAAAAGCTCCATCATACAAGGTATACTTTTATCAATTATCCCGTCTCCTTTTAACATATACAAATATCATGTCCCAAGTCAAATTAATAATGCAGTCAAACATAAAGGTAGCTATCTTTTTAAAAAAGGGTTTATAATTAATGAGCATGTCAAAAGCTTAAAGCACTAGGATTACCCTAGAGTTAATTCTCTATATAAGAATATTAAAATCTTTTAAATTAAAAAAAAAAGGCAATGGGTAAACTCCATATCAAACTTTGTAAGTCTAATTTTCAAACTGCATGTCTTTTTAATTATCTTGTAACCTTTTCTATAAGATAATCATTCCTTAATATATCCTTACTAGTTTTATCACATATCAATCTTCATATTCTTAATTAATTTCATTCAACTTAGATATCAATGACTTCTTTACTACACAACAATAGACATACAAACAACATCACTGGCCTAATTGCAACTTCATAAAATTCACATTTATGTCTTAATATTTTTTTACAGCAAAATACTCTTAAAGCACTTCTGCATTTTAACTATATAAAATTAACTCTATATGTTATATCAATATATAAAATATATAACATATCATATCTTAGTATCGTTTCATCATTAAGAAATAATTATAAGTTTATAAAAATGATGTTAAACACCGCTATATCTTTTCAAATACTCAGCCGAAGTATCATGGAAAAATAAATATTACTCCAATTAGAAATACAAAAGCTATAAAAAAATATTATTGCAACTTTTTTCTCGTTGACTTAATGGTTTAATCAGTAAATATTCCTATATTGTCTCTAGCTTGAGATCTGCTCCACAAAAAAATACTACGATTACTGGACATATTTCTATCGTTTCTTCGCCATGCTCTGTGTTCTATTTTGTGTTTAAAAAGTGATCATCAAGGTATATAAGAGAAATACATTCTAAGGATTAATAAAAAAATCTTTGGATAAGCAAATCATTCTTTTCCTTCAAAGGTTCTAATCATTATGGGAGTCATAAATGGAGACTTGAAACAATCTAGAGAGGCCATCCACTTATACAAGCATGAGGATTGCCTATCAATTACTTAGTTCTCTTTCATTATTATTTGTTGTTTCTTCTCTTCCAAATCTATTAAAATATTTCTCTATGAAAAAAAATCATATTTCTCCATGCACAGAATTTTAATCACTTGTGTGACTTTAGTGATCAATAATTTATTGGTAATTTTTATTTACAAGCTTAAATCTTTTTCACTTAAATTTGAATTTAACCGTCTTGACTTTCATTAAAGTAATAAAACTTTTTGAAGATTAATAGATTGCTTTCCCATGAAAGTTGCATGTTTCTTACATCGGTTGACTACATTTTAATGTGCATGGAACACAAGACGTGCATTGAGGTGTCAATGTTGTGCCTGCTTCCGCCCTAACCGGTGGGAGACCCAACCCAACAGACAATGAACCAATCCAAGGAGGACCAGTCTGGACCGGCCAGACATAGCCAGACCAACCGGCGGCCTAGCTAAGCCTAGAGAAGCTAAATCCCTAGGAGATGTTGCGCACAATTCCAACGCCCATGTGGGGCCTACATAGCCACTAACCACACACAAAAGGAGGGGAATTAGAGGGGGTGGGGCAGAGTTTGAAGGGATCTCGGTGAGTATTTATTAGGGCTAATTCGCTAGGGTGTGTTTTTATATTTTGACTTGCTACAGTTTTTCTTTTCTTTTGATATTCCTAGCGGCGAATAGGGTTTGTGAAAATACGATTAACCTCTCGAATAGTAGATCAACTTTGTATCTTGTTTGCTTTCGATGGTATTAATAAAATCAGCCCTCAATTGAGTTCTCCTACATCTCTATTGCAATTTTTCCATTGTTTGTTTGTTGTTTTTCGTTCTAGGTCGTATCAAATTGGTATCAGAACGAGATCTTGGAGAAATTGTGGCAAAGAAAATGAATGTGTTGGAAAGAGAAGTAGAGCAAATCAAATCGAGAATTGAAGAAATGTTCGCCACCATAGAGGATAGATTTTCTTCCATAAAGAACTAAATGGAGGACCGATTCAAGAGCATGGAGGAAAGGATGAAAGGGTTTATTAAGATGCAATCCAAGACACAGCCGAAGGTTCAAATTGCAAACCTCACAAGGAGAATTGTTGGCCAAATCGAAAGGGAAGGAGATTTAGATTCATACCTGATTTGTTTTGTATCGAATATTTCAAAATTTTGAGTCTAGTGGATTATGTGGATTGAATGTTGGTATAATACTTCGTACCATAATGCGACACAAACCACCCCTTTCAAGATTTTGTATGAGCGGGATTCACCTCTCCAAATATATTATGGACATGGCACTACACTGGTATCTAATATCAGCCAGTACTTGGAGGAGAGGGACATAATATTGGCAGAACTCAAGGAGCATCTACTGAGAGCTCAACAGAACATGATAAGGTAAGCAGACGGATAAAGAGAGATAAAATACAAACTCGAGGACATGATTTACTTGAAATTGAGACCATACTGGCAGAAGACATTGGCCAAGTGAAGGAGCATGAAAATTTCTCCACGATATTTTGGACCCTATGAGATTACGACACACATTGGGGCAGTGACCTACCGTTTGAGGTTACCACCATCATTAACACTACATCTCGTCTTCAATGTTTTGTAGTTGAGGCATGCTATCGTAGATCACACACTCTCGTCTTCACTACCTCTGATGTTGACAGAGGACCTGGAGGTGATTCTGGAACCTTTAGAGGTAGAATGAGTGCACCGACGAGTGGTTGTAGCAAAGAAGGTACTAATTAAGTGAAAAGATCTATCAGATTATGGAGCAACGTGGGAGCCTTACGAAGTGATCCACAAGTAATTTTCACCTTCCACTTTGAGGACAAGGCACTTCTTTAGGAGGGGAGACTTGATATGCATACAACTGCTTCCTCCTCAACTGACAATGAACTGATCCACGGAGGACCATTATGACGACAAATCCTCTCACCGTCCCTCAAAAAAAAGAAATCAAAAGAGAGACTTAATTTAAATCCTGCAAAGTGAGAAAACTTTAAATCCCACCAAATTAAATCCCATTTCTTCTATGATTTGTTTTAAATCACGCATTTAATAAATCCTAACACTAATGGATTTACCTAAAGCACGCAAATCTCATGAATAGAACACTTCTTGCTACCATCAATGCTTCTCCACCGAGCTCATGTTGCAACTCCTCTTGCTTCTTTGTTGTCGAGGTTTGCGCATTAGGGAGAAAGATGAGGGTTTCACGTGCTACGATCTAGTTGATGCCATCACTAGCTAGCTCTAGTCGCAACTTCCACACTCATTTTTACATGTTAAGGAATTTAAATAATAGTATGGAAGGGGAAGAAGAAGAAGATGGTTTTTGTTAGGTACAATTTTAATTGTAATTTATAAGTTAATTTACAAATTATAATTAACTAAAAAATATAACTTAATTAATTTAATATGGTTAGTAATATAACTTAATTCTTAATTAATACTTAATTATTTAATTAAATATTATGTTATACTAATTGTTATTAAATTACAGGGGCATTTACATACATACAACACAATTCTTATGTATTTACATATCTAACATCTTAATTTTCATATTTACATGTATAAGACTCAAAGTTTTAATATTACATCTAATAAAATACTATTACTAACTTCTTAAAAGTAAAAAAAACTTTTCATACATAGGTTTGTGACACCTAAGTGTTATAAATGTAAATATTAAAATTGAAGTTTTAGACATGTAAATGCATCAAAATTATGTGGTATGTATGCAAATTTCCTTAATTACTTTAATTAATGAATGATAAATATTCATTAATGTAAACTTAGCCTAAAAAATCCTAAACAATGATTAAATCCATTAAAATTTTATTAATTGGTGATAATATAATTACAAATAATAAAGTTAAAAATAAATTGAACTAATAGATTTAAATTTTGAAAAAAGCTACAATTTCATAAAATTCCATGTCATGTCAAACAATTTTTGGGATTTAACCATACNTGAACTAATATATTTAAATTTTGAAAAAAGCTACGATTTCATAAAATTCCATGTCATGTCAAACAATTTTTGAGATTTAACCATATCATAATTTAATAAATCTGAATTTATAGTATTTACAATATCCTACTTAGTTAAATCCCAAAAGTTACAAACAACCCTTAAGATTTTCACCGTCAAGCAGGTTGAATGAGATGATAAAAAATTCCTAATAAGGCTCATTGAGAAAATTAAAAAAATTGTTCCAAAAATTTTAGTATTCATGCAATTACATAAGCCGGANTGAACTAATATATTTAAATTTTGAAAAAAGCTACGATTTCATAAAATTCCATGTCATGTCAAACAATTTTTGGGATTTAACCGTATCATAAGTTAATAAATCTGAATTTATAGGATTTACAATATCCTACTTGGTTAAATCCCAAAAGTTACAAACAGCCCTTAAGATTTTCACCGTCAAGCAGGTTGAATGAGATGATAAAAAATTCCTAATAAGGCTCATTGAGAAAATCAAAAAAAATTGTCCCACAAATTTTAGTATTCATGCAATTACATAAGCTGGGATAAAAAAACCAAAAGGTAAATCATGATGGTTTGATCTAGCACTCAGAAGAAAAACAGCAACTGATCAGATTGCCAAGGACCTCTGGAGACCTCAATCCCCTCTTGAAGGCATCTCAGAATAATTAAAAAGGGATCAAACCCACATCTCTAATCTCAAAACAAACGGAACAAATAACACAGGAAATAAAATAGGATCTGCAAACGAAACAGACCAGTGGCTCTCCCTTCTGAAAGAGGTTGGACATGAGTTGCGAGGGGTCAGCGGGTTTCTTCGGGGAGAAGAATTTCATGGCGAAGTAACACATGACCGCCATCCGGATTATTCCGGTCACCGTCTGGCCAAACCCTTGCTGCTGCTGCTGCGGCCGCGGCCTCGCCGTCGTAGCAGGCGTAGCCTGCGTAGCCACCGGTTGCGCCATCGCCCGCCGCAGAAGAAGGCGATGAACAATTGGGACAAACGAAGCGGATTCCCGAGCTTGAAAGAATGGAACCTTGCGAGCTCGTTTTACGAGTCGGCCTGGCGGAGAGATTTTAGAGNTTCCCGAGCTTGAAAGAATGGAACCTTGCGAGCTCGTTTTACGAGTCGGCCTGGCGGAGAGATTTTAGAGGGCACTTAGGTCGTTCCAAATAGTACACGTCCTAAAAGAAGAAACAAAGGGATTTACATATATATCACTCATTTCTTATGATATTGCATTTTTAACACCTATAATTTCAATATTACATATATACCTTTTAATTCTTTTATTCTTGTGTCTACAACTCCTTGAGCTTTGCCGNATATTCCATATTTAACACCTATAATTTCAATATTACATATATACCTTTTAATTCTTTTCTTCTTGTATCTACAACTCCTTGAGCTTTGCCCTTAGAAATAACTGAGAAGGCAACGACCTGATCGCAGAGTATAAAGAACCGAAACTCTCTTCATTGTGACATACAAAGATCACTTCAACTTCCTCGTGATGCCTCCTTCGGCCTCGTGGAAGNATATTCCATATTTAACACCTATAATTTCAATATTACATATATACCTTTTAATTCTTTTCTTCTTGTATCTACGACTCCTTGAGCTTTGCCGTTAGAAATAACCGAGAAGGCAACGACCTTATCGCGGAGTATAAAGAACCGAAACTCTCTTCATTGCGACATACAAAGATCATTTCAACTTCCTCGTGATGCCTCCTTTAGCCTCGTGGAAGGCAATGATGGGACTGCGACATACATAGGCCTCTGAAACTCCCATCATTGCANCCTGATCGCGGAGTATAAAGAACCGAAACTCTCTTCATTGCGACATACAAAGATCACTTCAACTTCCTCGTGATGCCTCCTTCAGCCTCGCGGAATGCAATGATGGGACTGCGACGTACATAGGCCTCTGAAACTCCCATCATTGCGGCGTTCAAAGACTACTGAAACTCTCTTATGTCGCTTCCTCTAGCCTCGCCCCTGCAAATGAAAAGACGAGATCACGACATACAATACTCATCTTTCTCCTCCTCCAGCTCTGCTATTACGCAACGGAATTCAGGCATATAAAGACCTCCAAAACTCCAATTTTTCTCTTCCTTCGGCCACACTCCTACAATTGGGAAGTCAGCGNCGCCCCTGCAAATGAAAAGACGGGATCACGACATACAAGACTCATCTTTCTCCTCCTCCAGCTCTGCTATTACGCAACGGAATTGAGGCATATAAAGACCTCCAAAACTCCAATCTTTCTCTTCCTTCGGCCACACTCCTACAATTGGGAAGTCAGCGATGANTTCAGGCATATAAAGACCTCCAAAACTCCAATCTTTCTCTTCCTTCGGCCACACTCCTACAATTGGGAAGTCGGCGATGGGATCGTGGCTTACAAAGACCTCCAAAACTCTCCTCCTTTTCATCCTNTATATATATATATATATATTGTGGGATATGTCATAAAGATTAACATGCCTTATGGGCTTCGAAGGCCCATAAAACATAGATCAAATCATTTTCGAGCTAAGCCCATAAGCTGAAGTGGTCGAGCTAAGCTCACTTGTCGAAGTGGTCGGGCTACGCCCACCNATAATGAATTGCCCAAAAATGAAAGGTATATGAGCAGACGGCCCTAGTTAAAGGATTGGGCTACAGTATAGCTTTCGTACGCGGGCAGCAAAGAGTGTGAGAAACAGATGAGAGGAAAACGATGAAATCTATATAATGCAGTCTTAATTTTGGACCTCAATGTTCTGAGATAAAAAAGTATAGCATACTAGATAATCCATAGATGAAGAATATTGAGGTGCTATCAAACAATAAGAAATGGGGCTGTGAGAAAAGTCCTGGTTATTTTGGTATCAGGAAAGATGCCAAAATGATCTCCCGATTATTTTAGTCCCTGACTTTGAACAAGGGCCAAGATGGTCCCCAACTCTTTTAATAGGTATTGCAGTAGTCCCATAGTTAAAACAAAAATAAATAGATATTAGGGTGTTAAAAAACTTGATTTTTTTTCCAGTAATTCTAATTCATTGATAACCCTATTGTATAAGCATTATAATGAAATTCATGAACTTCTATTTTTTTGTGATAAGAAATTAAAAGTTTACATTTATATATTAAATTTATTGCTCTTTTCAACAGACTACAATATACTTTCTGGTTGTTACAAGATATGTATAATTATGATTATCTGATTTTATAAACTTTAATTAACTAAAATCTTTATAAAAAAAGAACAAAACTATTATACATGTTGCTCATTATTGTATACTTGTTGTAAAAATTATATTAAACACAACTGATAATTTAAAATACCCAAAATACCTAGAAAAGTTGTAAAAATGAGATAAACATTAGTGAAGGTGAGAGAATAACGTGTAGATTTTGATTTGATCCATTGGATACTCGAGAGCTTGACAAATACCCAATTCTAACCATTCCATATGCCTCGTTATTTGTCAACAAAATTTATATAGGATATATAACTATCTCTAAATGATTTTGTCCGAATCACTTTAGTTAGGGTTCATTTTTTTTTTGTGAAACTTGTCATGCCATGAATACCCTTGACTCCCATTAATGATTCAACCTTTGTTTCGATTTCAACCGGCTTGACTTGGGTTAGTCTAGTTTGACCAAGGGTTATATAGGGGTAGACCAAACTAAATTTTTTGAGGTTTTTGGATTGTTAGGAATATGCTCGTGATACATCTCCATACGTTCCCTTACTGCTATTCACTCGTAAGGGCATCCACGAGGACCCATTCACGTAATAGTAGACCAAAGTGCTCCCACAGTCATTCCTACTTGAGAGCTTCTAAAGGTCAGCAAATACAAGCATTCAAATATCAACAAATCACATGACCAAGAAACTAAGAGAATATAACATATAAAAATCATTAATACCATTGGCCTTATCCCAACTATTTGGGTCGGTTCTATGAATCCCACACCTCCATTCATTCCAACCAAGCATTGCATGATTAAGATATAGGGAACCTTTTGTGCATGTTGGAACAATCAATAATCAAACTTGGTGAAGATAAATACAACATAAAATGCATGAAGTATGGAGGATACGTCCAGCAATATTTGGTGGAACAGCATTATAAGAGTATCTGCAACAAAAGAAAATAACAGCATAAATTGGGAGATTTCATAGAAAGCTAATAAAATAATGCAAGGACTTAGCAGACTAACTCTAGTGTGATACTCACAAAGAGTAATTGTCATGAGAGAATTAGAGAAGGACAGCAATTATAAGCACTCCTACACACACATAAATACATACATACACACACTATGTTCGAATTTTCCCTTTGCCAATATCAAATCAAAGCTATCACAGAGTTTATTATGCGAGTTGATGGCTAGGATATCTGCCGCAATTAGACCATCAAGGAACATTCATATAGCATGTCAATAGTACCACCAAAAAAGCTTATTTTGCATTTCAATAAAATCAAAAGTATATATCCCAAAGTGCAAGCAAGCTTTTTGAAAGACAAGTATTACAACAAAGCAACAGCACAATAATTTGAAGCAAAGAATGCTTGTTTTGCGAAAAGAAAAAAAAAAAAAAAAAGCAAACTGTGGATTAGCTAGCGAAAAGGAAGAAGTAAGAATGCCGAAACATGCTAGTAAAACAATGTTTTACAAGCCTAAAAAATACAAAATAAATTAGGTGTTTGGTAATGATAGGCTGCTGCTATGGTGTGTTAAATTTTACAATATAAATTGACCATTAATAGTACAAATATCAATAACCTGCTCAACAAGCAAAATGCCCATGAATTGTGAAGTCATGGCAGAAGTGCATGATCTATCGAAAGCTTTAAATTCCAAGTTTGCACACAAATAAAAATTTTGAAGTGGAAAACTTTTTGTGGCAATCTCATGTAGAACCCTAAAATATTGGCGATTTATTAAACAAACAATCTCCTAACCCATTTGTGAAATCATTGCCCAAATGTTAAGATTCACAACAACAGCCATTATTCTTAATTTCTTCAAAGTTCCAAAAAAATTGAAATGCAGCATGCGCAAGCATGGGAGTTTTATTAGTTCATTTTTGCTTTTTATGGATTGTAGTTTTGTAAGGAAAATCGATTTTACATGCATGTAAGTAAATCATCCCACTGAAAATAATATCAGCAAACCAAGCCTAGTCTATAACATCCATTGCCATTAATCATCTTGGAAGAGGACTAAAAATTTAAGCTAGAATGATATCATGTGCTATCATCAAGTAAAACCCAACACATTTTACCTGACTCGACAAAACATAGGAACAATAAACCATGTTAAAAGGTAAGCAGACTTACCGATTGAAGTCGTCAACAAGATTAATTGTAATATTTGGCTTCCAGTAAGAAATCCATTCAACACTGTCCTCATCCTTGGAATCAGGCTGGACATCATCCTTGACCTATAATCATCACGAAGATATAGTTGCTAGCTCATAACAATAAAATAACGATGTACAACACTTTCCATCCAAAACAAATCCAATATCAAATAATGAGCACAGGAAAAAAATCACTGCAAACAATAAACTAACTTCTAGGTTCAATATTTCCTCTTCAGATTCCTTTGAGTTAAGTAAGTTTCTTCTTTTGCCTGACTTAGGCTTGGGATGATACACCACAACAGCTGAAAATAAGAAATTACTTAATGCTTCAAAATGGCATAGGATGATTAAATTTATACTGCCCGAAATGGTGTTCTTACGATGGGTCCTCGAGAAAGCAGATTGTGGTTGATATTCAGAATCATTAGGATCTGGGGAGTACCCCGAGCGAGCAAAGAAAACATGAGCATAAAGGCTCCCATTATGCTTTAATGCCTACAAGTATTGATATGTTAAAAAAGCCCTTATTAACAAATAAAAAAAATACAACAAACAATACAAAAAATAAAAATGGAATCATATTGCACCACAAATACAGTTAGAAGTGTCCAGTAATACCTCAGATGGAGTATACTGCAGAGAAAGTGATCTACTACTTGCTTGTCCCCACACAGCATATGGGATATTTGATTCATGCCACAATAAGGCACCATCATTTCCGAAATCGTTGAATATTTGTTGGTCAGAAAGATACAGCCACATATCCTAGACAAGTAAGAAACAACATTTATTAAAAATATATACCATCAGTCATAAGTGAAGAGATAAAGTATTTAAATATAGTTAGCAAAGTGATATTTGTAAATTATTGAAAAGATCATGCAGAAAACAAGCAGAAACACGATGATAATGTATCATAAAAAAAAAAAAAAGCTCCATCATACAAGGTATACTTTTATCAATTATCCCGTCTCCTTTTAACATATACAAATATCATGTCCCAAGTCAAATTAATAATGCAGTCAAACATAAAGGTAGCTATCTTTTTAAAAAAGGGTTTATAATTAATGAGCATGTCAAAAGCTTAAAGCACTAGGATTACCCTAGAGTTAATTCTCTATATAAGAATATTAAAATCTTTTAAAT
Source organism: Phalaenopsis hybrid cultivar (assembly GCA_002079205.1). NCBI lineage: Eukaryota > Viridiplantae > Streptophyta > Magnoliopsida > Asparagales > Orchidaceae > Phalaenopsis > Phalaenopsis hybrid cultivar. Next base: position 101,483 of record JXCR01126332.1, on the reverse strand, counting down.
TAAAAAAAAAAGGCAATGGGTAAACTCCATATCAAACTTTGTAAGTCTAATTTTCAAACTGCATGTCTTTTTAATTATCTTGTAACCTTTTCTATAAGATAATCATTCCTTAATATATCCTTACTAGTTTTATCACATATCAATCTTCATATTCTTAATTAATTTCATTCAACTTAGATATCAATGACTTCTTTACTACACAACATTAGACATACAAACAACATCACTGGCCTAATTGCAACTTCATAAAATTCACATTTATGTCTTAATATTTTTTTACAGCAAAATACTCTTAAAGCACTTCTGCATTTTAACTATATAAAATTAACTCTATATGTTATATCAATATATAAAATATATAACATATCATATCTTAGTATCGTTTCATCATTAAGAAATAATTATAAGTTTATAAAAATGATGTTAAACACCGCTATATCTTTTCAAATACTCAGCCGAAGTATCATGGAAAAATAAATATTACTCCAATTAGAAATACAAAAGCTATAAAAAAATATTATTGCAACTTTTTTCTCGTTGACTTAATGGTTTAATCAGTAAATATTCCTATATTGTCTCTAGCTTGAGATCTGCTCCACAAAAAAATACTACGATTACTGGACATATTTCTATCGTTTCTTCGCCATGCTCTGTGTTCTATTTTGTGTTTAAAAAGTGATCATCAAGGTATATAAGAGAAATACATTCTAAGGATTAATAAAAAAATCTTTGGATAAGCAAATCATTCTTTTCCTTCAAAGGTTCTAATCATTATGGGAGTCATAAATGGAGACTTGAAACAATCTAGAGAGGCCATCCACTTATACAAGCATGAGGATTGCCTATCAATTACTTAGTTCTCTTTCATTATTATTTGTTGTTTCTTCTCTTCCAAATCTATTAAAATATTTCTCTATGAAAAAAAATCATATTTCTCCATGCACAGAATTTTAATCACTTGTGTGACTTTAGTGATCAATAATTTATTGGTAATTTTTATTTACAAGCTTAAATCTTTTTCACTTAAATTTGAATTTAACCGTCTTGACTTTCATTAAAGTAATAAAACTTTTTGAAGATTAATAGATTGCTTTCCCATGAAAGTTGCATGTTTCTTACATCGGTTGACTACATTTTAATGTGCATGGAACACAAGACGTGCATTGAGGTGTCAATGTTGTGCATGCTTCCGCCCTAACCGGTGGGAGACCCAACCCAACAGACAATGAACCAATCCAAGGAGGACTAGTCTGGACCGGCCAGACATAGCCAGACCAACCGGCGGCCTAGCTAAGCCTAGAGAAGCTAAATCCCTAGGAGATGNAAAAAAATCATATTTCTCCATGCACAGAATTTTAATCACTTGTGTGACTTTAGTGATCAATAATTTATTGGTAATTTTTATTTACAAGCTTAAATCTTTTTCACTTAAATTTGAATTTAACCGTCTTGACTTTCATTAAAGTAATAAAACTTTTAGAAGATTAATAGATTGCTTTCCCATGAAAGTTGCATGTTTCTTACATCGGTTGACTACATTTTAATGTGCATGGAACGCAAGACGTGCATTGAGGTGTCAATGTTGTGCCTGCTTCCGCCCTAACCGGTGGGAGACCCAACCCAACAGACGACGAACCAATCCAAGGAGGACCAGTCTGGACCAGCCAAACATAGCCAGACCAACCGGCGGCCTAGCTAAGCCTAGAGAAGCTAAATCCCTAGGAGATATTGCGCACAATTCCAACGCCCATGTGGGGCCTACATAGCCACTAACCACACACAAAAGGAGGGGAATTAGAGGGGGTGGGGCAGAGTTTGAAGGGATCTCCGTGAGTATTTATTAGGGCTAATTCGCTAGGGTGTGTTTTTTATATTTTGACTTGCTACAGTTTTTCTTTTCTTTTGATATTCCTAGCAGCAAATAGGGTTTGTGAAAATACGATTAACCTCTCGAATAGTAGATTAACTTTGTATCTTGTTTGCTTTCGATGGTATTAATAAAATCAGCCCTCAATTGAGTTCTCCCACATCCCTATTGCAATTTTTCCACCGTTTGTTTGTTGTTTTTCGTTCTAGGTCGTATCAAATTGGTATCAGAACAAGATCTTGGAGGAATTGTGGCAAAGAAAATGAATGTGTTGGAAAGAGAAGTAGAGCAAATCAAATTGAGAAAGGAAGAAATGTTCGCTACCATAGAGGATAGATTTTCTTCCATAAAGAACTAAATGGAGGACCGATTCAGGAGCATGGAGGAAATGATGAAGAGGTTTATTAAGATGCAATCCAAGACACTGCCGAAGGTTCAAATTGCAAAACCTCACAAGGGTCAATCAGAGAATCGTTGGCGGCCAAATCGAAAGGGAAGGAGATTTAGATTCATACCTGATTTGTTTTGTATCGAATATGTCAAAATTTTGAGTCAGGTGGATTGTGTGGGTTGAATATTGGTATAATACTTCGTACCATAATGCGGCACAAACCACCCCTTTCAAGATTTTGTATGGGCAGGATTCACCTCTCCAAATATATTATGGACATGGCACTACACCGGTATCTAATATCAGCCAGTACTTGGAGGAGAGGGACATAGTATTGGCAGAACTCAAGAAGCATCTACTGAGAGCTCAACAGAACATGATAAGGTAAGCAGACGGATAAAGAGAGATAAAATACAAACTCGAGGACATGATTTACTTGAAATTGAGACCATACTGGCAGAAGACATTGGCCAAACGAAGGAGCGTGGAGATTTCTCCACGATATTTTGGACCCTATGAGATTACGACACACATTGGGGCAGTGACCTACCGTTTGAGGTTACCACCATCATTAACACTACATCTCGTCTTCAATTTTTTGTAGTTGAGGCATGCTATCGTAGATCACACACTCTCGTCTTCACTACTTCTGATGTTGACAGAGGACCTGGAGGTGATTCTGGAACCTTTAGAGGTCGAAGGAGTGCACCGACGAGTGGTTGTAGCAAAGAAGGTATTAATTAAGTGAAAAGATCTATCAGATTATGGAGCAACGTGGGAGCCTTACGAAGTGATCCAAAAGTAATTTTCATCCTTCCACTTTGAGGACAAGGCGCTTCTTTAGGAGGGGAGACTTGATATGCATAGACCTGCTTCCTCCCCAACTGACAATGAACTGATCCACGGAGGACCATTATGACGACAAATCCTCTCACCGTCCCTCAAAAAAAAAAAAGAAATCAAAAGGGAGACTTAATTTAAATCCTGCAAAGTGAGAAAACTTTAAATCCCACCAAATTAAATCCCATTTCTTCTATGATTTGTTTTAAATCACGCATTTAATAAATCCTAACACTGATGGATTTACCTAAAGCACGCAAATCTCATGAATAGAACACTTCTTGCTACCATCAATGCTTCTCCACCGAGCTCATGTTGCAACTCCTCTTGCTTCTTTGTTGTCGAGGTTTGCGCATTAGGGAGAAAGATAAGGGTTTCACGTGCTACGATCTAGTTGATGCCATCACTAGCTAGCTCTAGTCGCAACTTCCACACTCATTTTTACATGTTAAGGAATTTAAATAAAATAGTATGGAAGGGGAAGAAGAAGAAGATGGTTTTTATCAGGTACAATTTTAATTGTAATTTATAAGTTAATTTTCAAATTATAATTAACTAAAAAATATAACTTAATTAATTTAAGATTGTTAATAATATAACTTAATTCTTAATTAATACTTAATTATTTAATTAAATATTATGTTATACAAATTGTTATTAAATTATAGGGGCATTTACATACATACAACACAATTCTTATGTATTTACATATCTAACATCTTAAGTTTCATATTTACATGTATAAGACTCAAAGTTTTAATATTACATCTAATAAAATACTATTACTAACTCCTTAAAAGTAAAAAAAACTTTTCATACATAGATTTGTGACACCTAAGTGTTATAAATGTAAATATTAAAATTGAAGTTTTAGATATGTAAATGCATCGAAATTACGTGGTATGTATGCAAATTTCCTTAATTACTTTAATTAATGACTGATAAATATTCATTAATGTAAACTTAGCCTAAAAAATCCTAAACAATGATTAAATCCATTAAAATTTTATTAATTGGTGATAACATAAATACAAATAATAAAGTTAAAATAAATTGAACTAATATATTTAAATTTTGAAAAAAGCTACGATTTCATAAAATTCCATGTCATGTCAAACAATTTTTGAGATTTAACCATATCATAATTTAATAAATCTGAATTTATAGTATTTACAATATCCTACTTAGTTAAATCCCAAAAGTTGCAAACAACTCTTAAGATTTTCACCGTCAAGCAGGTTGAATGAGATGATAAAAAATTCCTAAAAAGGCTCATTGAGAAAATTAAAAAAATTGTTCCACAAATTTTAGTATTCATGCAATTACATAAGCCGGGATAAAAAAAACCAAAAGGTAAATCATGATGGTTTGATCTAGCACTCAGAAGAAAAACAGCAACTGATCCGATTGCTACGGACCTCTGGAGACCTCAATCCCCTACTGAGTGCATCTCGGAATCATTAAAAAGGGATGAAACCCACATCTCTAATCTCAAAACAAACGGAACAAATAACACAGGAAATAAAATAGGATCTGCAAACGAAACAGACCAGTGGCTCTCCCTTCTGAAAGAGGTTGGACATGAGTTGCGAGGGGTCAGCGGGTTTCTTCGGGGAGAAGAATTTCATGGCGAAGTAACACATGACCGCCATCCGGATTATTCCGGTCACCGTCTGGCCAAACCCTTGCTGCTGCTGCTGCGGCCGCGGCCTCGCCGTCGTAGCAGGCGTAGCCTGCGTAGCCACCGGTTGCGCCATCGCCCGCCGCAGAAGAAGGCAATGAACAATTGGCACAAACGAAGCGGATTCCCGAGCTTGAAAAAATGGAACTTTGCGAGCTCGTTTTATGAGTCGGCCTGGCGGAGAGATTTTAGAGGGCACTTAGGTCGTTCCAAATAGCACACGTCCTAAAAGAAGAAACAAAGGGATTTACATATATATCACTCATTTCTTATGATATTTCATTTTTAACACCTATAATTTAAATATTACATATATACCTTTTATTTCTTTTCTTCTTGTATCTACTACTCCTTGAGCTTTGCCATCAGAAATAACTGAGAAGGCAACGACCTGATCGCGGAGTATAAAGAACCGAAACTCTCTTCATTGCGACATACAAAGATCACTTCAACTTCCTCGTGCTGCCTCCTTTAGCCTCGTGGAAGTCAATAATGGGACTGCAGAAACTCTCATCATTGCGGCTTTCAAAGACTTCTGAAACTCTCTTATGTCGCTTCCTTTAGCCTCGCTCCTGCAAATGAAAAGACGGGATCACGACATACAAGACTCATCTTTCTCCTCCTCCAGCTCTGCTATTATGCAACGGAATTGAGGCATATAAAGACCTCCAAAACTCCAATATTTCTCTTCCTTCGGTCACACTCCTGCAATATGGAAGTTAGCAATGGGATCGTGGCTTACAAAGACCTCCAAAACTCTCCTCTTTTTCATCCTTCGACCCCACACTAACCTAAATTGTTGAGTAAGCTTCACGTTCATGATGAAACAATGTTGCAGCAATGCGGCTGGAGGCGAGATTGCTACCGTTTGTAGATTAGATAACAAAGCTGTAGGGAAAAAAAAAATAGAGATAATTGGGTAGTATGTTTGCAATATATAGGCTTTTAGTGTAGATATTAATCTTATAGGAATTGGGTGATATGTGTGTAAACCCCCCTTAGAGAATATACAAATGATATTTGCATCTAAAATTGGGTAATAATAAAGCCAAATCGAACTGTGAGTCAACTCATATTTATCTCAATAAGTGGCTCATGATTTGAGATTGATATGGTGATAAGTTAAGCTCAAGTCAATCCTAACTCGATTTATTAGATCATGAGATTGCTCATTTAAAAAATATTAATACAAAATACACTCAAAATTTATTAGAACTGAAAAAATTTAACTATAATTTATTAAATAATTTAANTTAGCTCGTGAGATGGCTCATTTAAAACATATTAATACAAAATACACTCGAATTTAATTAGAACTAAAAAAACTTAACTATAATTTAGTATTATTTATCTTCTATAATTTCATCCTTTTATCCTTTTATTATTACAATAGCTTCAAAATTTAGCTCAAATTTAAGGTTGAAGTCAATTAATTCATCTAGTCNATTATTACAATAGCTTCAAAATTTAGCTCAAATTTAAGGTTGAAGTCAATTAATTCATCTAGTCAAAGTTAATCTAAGAATGACTCGAGTATGACTCGACACGTTCACACCCTTAATCCTGAATTAGTAAAAAGGAAATTAATTTTAAAATAAACTTTATAGCTATAAAAATTATTTTTTAATTTATAACAAATATTAATTCATCAAATCTTATCCAAAAATTATGAAGTTAAAGAAGAGAAACATTTTGATTTTAGGGATTGTATTTAATTTTTTTATGCCGATTTTAAATAAGTTATGTAGCTNAAATATTAATTCATCAAATCTTATCCAAAAATTATGAAGTTAAATAAGAGAAACATTTTGATTTTAGGGATTATTTTTAATTTTTTATGCCGATTTTAAATAAGTTATGTAGCTAAAAAAAAAAAATCAGTTGGGCAGCATACTTATTTTTCTTAATTTGAATGTTTACATCTTTTTTATAAAGAACAAGATTAATCAGACGATTTGTATTGCATCAATGATGAACTTTGGTGGTTTGCAACATAAAATATAATATTATGNAAATATTAATTCATCAAATCTTATCCAAAAATTATGAAGTTAAATAAGAGAAACATTTTGATTTTAGGGATTGTATTTAATTTTTTTATGCCGATTTAAAATAAGTTATGTAGCTAAAAAAAATAAATCAGTTGGGCGGCATACTCATTTTTCTTAATTTGAATGTTTACATCCTTTTTATAAAGAATAATATTAATCAGACGATTTGCATTGCATCAATGATGAACTTTTGTGGTCTATCAAATCATTTTCGAGCTAAGTGAAGCCGAAGTGGTCGAGCTAAGCTCACTTGTCGAAGTGGTCGGGCTACGCCCACCTGTCGAAGTGGTTGGGCAAAGCCCAGCCATCGAAGTTATTAGTATTACAAAGAGCAAACCGACCATCAAGGAAGATCATAATTACCTACGAGCATAGGTGTCAATCCTTATTTATGCATCGTCTGACACTTGCATCATAATCTTTTCACCAAGACACCGTGGANTCTTAATTACCACATCGTCGCTATAACACTTGACCTGATGATGTAGCAAGTCATCGAAGAAATGTGTCATAGAATCCTGATAGGTTGCCTCGGTATTCTGTAATCCCAAGGGCATGGCTCTATAGCAAATTATGTCGATTAGAGTACAAAACACCGTATGTTGTTTCTCATCTAGGGTCATCTGATTTTGATTATAACCATATAAGCAGTCCATGAAGAAAAATGTCGCATGAGAAGAGGTGACATGGACGGAATCGGCAAAGGGAAATCATCTTTCGGGCAAACCTTATTCAGATCCCAAAAGTCGATGCAAACTTGTATCTGTCTGTTCTTCTTTAGAATGGGTACGACGTTTGCGAGCCATGTATGGCAGGAGACCTCCCCAGGTCTATGCAATGACCTTTTGTTCTATCTCAGACTGCATCCTCCGAGGTGTTTGCTTCACATGAATAACGCTAGGGTCGATGGTTGAACGGTGTACGACCACTTCTAGAGCTAGACTGGGCATCTTGACATAACTCCAGGCAAGACAATCACGAAACTCTTTCAAGATTTATATAATCTTAACAACCATATAATCTGATAAGAGCTTGCTAATATAAGTCGGATGATGATCATCAACCGTACAAAAGTTGATCTCAATCAACTCATCGACTGTCAAAGAGACACTATCCTCCAGCTTGGGAGAGGCAACTTTAACTTCGACCCCCTCATCAGTAGATGTGAGAATATAAATGCCTTTATGTGTAGAAATCATTCTACATAAGGCTATGAGGAATCTGGTTTTATCAGGCTATCTAACACAACCTAATTCTGATCTTTCCCCTAGGATTNTATATATATATATATATATATATATATATTGTGGGACATGTCATAAAGATTAACATGCCTTATGGGCTTCGAAGGCCCATAGCACATAGATGAAATCATTTTTGAGCTAAGCCCATAAGTCGAAGTGGTCGAGCTAAGCTCACTTGTCGAAATGGTCGGGCTACGCCCACCTGCCGAAGTGGTTGGGCAAAGCCCACCCATCGAAGTAGTTAGTATTACACAGAGCAAACCAACCATTAGGAGGCTTCCTCTGAAGGCAACACAATTGCGTCAAAATTTTAGGAGGCTTCATTTCCATGATGGATTTAATCTTGTTGGGATCAATCTCAATGCCTCTATGGCATAAAATGAAACCTAAAAACTTCCAGAAAGATACGCGAAAGACGCATTTCAACGAGTTCATCTTCAGATTCTAAGGAATTCAAAAACAGTCCTCAAGTCTGAAAGGAGATTATCTTCAAAACGAATCTTAATTACCACATCATCGCTATAACACTCGACCTGATGATGTAGCAAGTCATCGAAGAAATGTGTCATAGCATGTTGATAGGTTACCCCAATATTTTGTAATCCCGAGGGCATGGCCCTATAGCAAATTATGTCGATTAGAGTACAAAACACCATATGTTGTTCCTCATCTAGGGTCATCTGATTTTGATTATAACCACATAAGCAATCCATGAAGAAAAATATCGCATGAGAAGAGGTGACATCGACGAAATCGGCAAAGGGAAATCATCTTTCGGCAGACCGTATTCAGATCCCAATAGTCGATGCAAACTTGTATATGTCTGTTCTTCTTTCGAATGGATACGACGTTTGTGAGCCATGTATGGTAGGAGACCTCCCCAAAAAAGCCCCTTTGATGAGCTTTTTGGTCTATGCAATGACCTTTTGCTCTATCTCGAACTGCATCCTCCGAGGTGTTTGCTTCACAGGAATAACGCTAGGCTCGATGGTCGAACGGTGTACGACCACTTCTAAAGCTAGACCGAGCATCCTGACATAACTCCAGGCAAGACAATCACGAAACTCTTTCAAGATTTATATAATCTTAACAACCATATAATCTGATAAGAGCTTGCTAATATAAGTCAGATGAGGACCATCAATCAACCGTACAAAATTTGATCTCAATCAACTCATCGACTGTCAAAGAGACACTATCCTCAAGCTTGGGAGATGCAACTTTAACTTCGACCCCCTCATCAGTAGATGTGAGGATATAAATGCCTTTATGTGTAGAAATCATTCTACATGAGGCTATGAGGAATTTGGTTTTATCAGGCCATCTAACACAGCCTAGTCTTGATCTTTCCCCTAGGGGTGCCACATAGCCTTACACAACTTGGCTTGGTGAGCATACCACCTCTTGGGCAACAACCCAACATCAAGCATTTTATAGATGAGAGGAGAGCAATAATAAGAAAGAGGAATATCCTCAGCTTCTTTATTTTCATTATTTGAAAGCATTACATCAATATTTTATACATGAGGAACAACTTTATAAAATAAGATGCATTTCTTCTTAGACTTAGGTCTCTAAGGTACATAGAAGGTTTTCATCTCTTCATAGTCGGAGGCACATGCAATCCTCAACTCTNAAGGTACATAGAAGGTTTTCATCCCTTCAAAGGCGGAGGCATATGCAATCCTCAGCTCCCTATGAGGACCTCATGGTATGGGGTTAATGGTCAACACCTCATCCGACAAGAAGAGCCTGGACAAACGAGGGATCATGCCCGCTGAGGGTATTNGGTATGGGGTTAATGGTCAACACCTCATCCGACAAGAAGAGCCTGGACAAACGAGGGATCATGCCCGCTGAAGGTAGTAGAAATATCTCCTCGTCAGCATCCTTTTGGTTGCATCCAAGCAAGCTCCTTGAACCGCTCACAGGCAATGCCTCGTCTGGCTCAGACACAAAGTCTGATACAGCTTCGGTCTTCATCTTACTTAACAGTAGGATGGGGGGCCTAGGCTCAGAGCTCGAAGCTAAGGGGGCACGACGCTTTTCCTCCCACTCCTTTATTTCCTTGCCTTTAACAAAGCGGGAACTAGAAAGTGGAGGGACACATGGACATCCTGACAAAATCGAGATTGGGATAGATGCCTTAGATGGTACGTAGCACTATGTATTATCATAAAANGTGGGATGGGGGGCCTAGGCTCAGAGCTCGAAGCTAAGGGGGCACGACGCTTTTCCTCCCACTCCTTTATTTACTTGCCTTTAACAAAGCGGGAACTGGGAAGGGGAGGGACATGTGAACATCCTGACAAAATTGAGATTAGGATAGATGCCTTAGATGGTATGTAGCACTCTACATTAACATAAACACCCACCTCCTTAATAGAAAAGGATCCCCGAGGATAGAGAACTATTCTCCTCCACGCATGTATTTGATGCACTGGTGAAGGGTGGAAGATACCATTCCATTCTCATGGATCCATAAGCATCCGAGCAAAGCTCTAAAAGATGTATTCTCATCGATCACATGAAATTTGATTTCACTCTTGAAGTCTTCAAATTGGAGAGGCAAAGTGATAGAGCCAAGGGTCTTTTGACCCTTCTCATTGAAGTCGTTGAGTAAAATCCTATCGGAGCATAATCTCATCTTACTCAAGGACAACAACTCAAGCGTACAAATGTTGATGATATTCACTAAAGCGCCGGGATCAATCAAGATATAGTTTAACAGTGCCGTAAATTTTGGTTGTTATATATATATATTGGACGATTGTGATCCTTGGTGCACAAAAGCAAGTCTTCCTTGATGAAGTAACGACAATCGCGACCGGCTGCAAAACCACCTCCTTCATCCTTTCTTCCGCATAATATGCATGGAAGTCCTCGGGCTCACAAAGAGCTCTAATCAAGGTTTCTCTCGACAGAGAAGAAAGAAGAAGCACATCATATAAGCTCAAAGCAGCTAAAAGTTTCTTGAGGTGTGTCAACACATTCTAGTCCATGACTTTTGAATGTTCTTTAGCTCCTTCACTCGGGACTTCAGAATGATCGCTCACCTCTTGGGCAATAATATCTTTCCCTTTCACTACAGAGTTGGGTAAAACCACCCCAGGAGGAAGAAGTTTGCCACTTTTGAGGTGAACTTCCTGAATATCCTCACCAAGGGATCCAAAGGAATCAACTTTGGTGGAATATTATGCAGAAGGCTCGTTAACAACTCCTTCATGGCCATAGGCCTAACATTTAACGCCATATCAAGAAAGCTGATTAGTCTATTTTAACGTTTAACGCTGGATCTCCCCCACAGTATGCAGGAAAGAATGTTGAGAAGTGGAAGATAAGAAGGCTGACATACCTATTATAACCCATTACAAACATACCACATAATTCTCATGTATTTATACGTCAAAACAGCTAAACTTTTAGATTTACATATACAACACTCAATCTTTTAATATCACATAAAATATCATTATTACCTTTTTAAATGTGAAATATGTATTTTCATGCATAAATTTATGATACCAAAGAAAGTGATCAAACTCAGTGTGTTTGGCTTGCAAACATATAAGAATTGGGTGGTATGTAAATAAACTTGTCTTCTTACAATTACAAATGCATACTGTTTTGATCAACATGACTAATAGTATGTCTGCAATTAAACTGTAACTCTTATAGAAACAGAAATCTTATTTTTCTTTTGACACTCCATTACTCTTCTGGTTAAAAAGCTTTGGTGCTCTTTTGGCTGAAGAATGTTAGAGCTATTAGCAATCCAGGATTCAGATGCAGACAACCTTTGCACATTTGTCAATTTAGACTCTGCCATTAAGTGCTAGGTTCTAAAATCTACATTGGGCTCAATGAGATTGAATAAACAGCTTTTTTAATGGTTCATTTAGTATTTACAGTGCTGCAAAATTTAGCAGTGCATTTTTTGTCATTTGTTAGGATTTTCGATATGCAATGGAGAAAAAGGATTCATGTAGCCGACCCAGCTTAGTGGGATAAAGATTTTGTTGTTGGTGGTGGTATGATTTACGATTAATCTTGATTAAAACCAGCTGCCAAGCAACCTGTTAGTGTTGACAAATATTAAACACAACACTAATCATTAGAACAGGATTTTTCTTAGGTTAAACTCATAAAAACAATCAAATCCATATTGTATCCACATCAACTGGGCGCTCCGAATGTGTTATGAGTAAAAAAATTGCATACAAGTAAAAAATTTGCATGATAAAGTGAGATATTTCTCAGAAACAACAAAAAAATGTCATAAAAACATTGAACTTTTTTTAATCAATGTTCAGAAAGCATATCATGCATGTTAATATGTATAACTAGACCCTTAAATATGCCTTCTGCTCAAACAGGGGTGTTTGGTGATATGGTTGGGAACTTTCTCTCCTTACCATTGGGGCATAAACTCCAACACACTTAATAATTTCTAATAAATTACAGTTAAGGGTGGTTCAACTCTTTATCTCTCTCTCGCAAAAATAAAAAAAGAAAAAAATGTGCTTGTGTCCGACTTGCCTTGGTGTATGTTTTTCACTCGTGATATCTTTCTTGTGGATAAGACTAAGAGTTTAGAAAAAAAATTGAATTATGAAAGTCTACATTGGAGTCTAAAGGCACGAGTAGATCTAAAATTGAATACATTGAATGTAATTTTGGTGGTAGGAGGTCTAGTGGTAGAGTTGTAACTATGGGTGATCAAATCATTAGAAGGTGTGAATGTTTTAGATATATCGGGTCTATTGTTTAAACCGATAGTGATATGGATGGGGATATTATTAGTAGAATTCAAGTTATTGGTTAAAGTGGAGATTTGCATCGGGTTTATTGTGTGATAGAAAAGCACCTCTTAGACTTCAAGGAAAATTTTATAAGATGTCAGTGAGACCCGCAATGCTTAATAGCGCAGAATTTTGGCCTTTTAAAGAGAAGCATAAAACTAAGTTAAGTGTTGTTAAAATGAGAATGCTTGGGTGGATGAGAGTAGTTTGACACTTAGGGTCTGTTTGGGGCTGCTGAAGCTTATTGAATAATCTGTTGATAAGCTAGGTGCAGTGGCTATTACAAATTTTTATTTTTTTGGAAAAGTCAGACCGTTGCCAATAAGCTTCTACCGCACCTAGATAGGTGCGGTGTGAAAACGCAGTTTTCTGCGTTTTGAAAACGCATAAGCTGCCAAAACGCAGTTTACTCAAACAGGTCAGACATGTTTTCAAAACGCCACCGCACCAAATAAGCTGCCCCAAACGGGCCCTTGGAGACAAAATTGAAAACGAATGTATCTGTGAAAAGTGTTGATGTAGTTCCAGTGGCAAACAAGATTAGAGAAAGTTGTCTTAGATTGTTTGGTCGCATTAATCGTCGGTCATCTAATTATTCGGTTAGGAGAGTAGATGTTTTAGATTCAACTTATGTTAATAAAAGTAGTTAGACCTAAAAAGACTTAAGCATATTGTTTAAAAATTAATCTTAATTAATTAGAATTTAATGAAAATATGACACTCAATAGGGTGCAATGGAGTAAAAAAGGATTCACTTAGTGGTGTAAAGGCATGTTGTTGTGGTAGTGTCTAATTTGCACATATATTGTGTTGTCAAATATTACAATAAATTTGCATATATTATGAATTTTGTACTCAGCATAGGCAGATGTGCCACTTATTATATTCCATAACCCAAGTTCTAACAAAATCAATTATAAATAAAAAGGTCCAGCAATATAAATATGCAAGCTTTAGCAATGCAACTTCCATTCCTATGAGACCATTGTAGGCTTGAAAAGCAATTTTCTTTCAAGATAGAAAAAATAGCGAAAATTAAAAAAAACTTCACAAATTTTTGCGTTGGGGTATTATAAACCAAACAAAAACAAAATCTATCAAAATATAGCAACAATTAAGCAGAACTTGGAGAGTAGCATAGAGACAATATTTCATTGCACTTTACACAGATATCATGACAGCAATTTATCCAAACTTGATGGTCTTAGGAATAAGGGGAATTTTTTTTTTGGCCAAACGGAGAGGGGCCGCACAGCGAGGTCAGGTTGTATTTGATGGTGAGTCAACAGTTGATGCAATCCACATGAAATCTGCTTGATCTCCCCTAAGCACACAGATCATCTTGGAAATGATGAATTTATGATTTAGAATAAATGAACTTTAGATTAAACATAGAAATTGAAAAAAGTTAATTTTCCAAGCAAACAAGAAAACTAAGGGAATTTAAAAGTGAAGAAGGTTTTGATGCGTTTATAAACCTCCTAGTCTCCCAACAGTAAATCTTAAAGTTTGCCTAGAAAATTAGTATTTTCATTGAAGGAAAGGTAGGTTTTGGTTCACATTTTGTTATTTGAACATAAAAATTTTTCAAAATCTAAATGACTTTTCATTAAATCAATAAATTATTACCACAAATACTTAGAACCTGCGAAAAAAAAAAAGAAGAAAATTTACATAGCACACAATTCAACGTATTTACATGTGTAACACCTACACTTTCATATTTACATTTATAGCCTTTTCGTGTCATAAACCTATACATGAAAAGATGTATTTCTCTTTTAAATAAGTGATAGTGGTNTCAAGGAAAATTTTATAAGACGTCAGTGAGACCCGCAATGCTTAATAGCGCAGAATTTTGGCCTTTTAAAGAAAAGCATAAAACTAAGTTAAGGTTGTTTAGATGAGAATGCTTGGGTGAATAAGAGTGGCTTGACACTTAGAGACAAAATTGAAAACGAATGTATCCGTGAAAGTGTTGATGTAGCTCCAGTGGCAGGCAAGATTAGAGAAAGTTGTCTTAGATAGTTTGGTCGCATTAATCATCGGCCATCTAATTATTTGGTTAGGAGAGTAGATGTTTAGATTCAACTTATGTTAATAAAAGTAGAGTTAGACCTAAAAAGACTTAAGCATATTCTTTAAAAATTAATCTTAATTAATTAGAATTTAATGAAAATATGACACTCAATAGGTCGCAATGGAGCAAAAAATGATTCATGTAGACAACCCACTTAGTGGTGTAAAGGCATGTTGTTGTAGTGGTGTCTAATTTGCACATATATTGTGTTGTCAAATATTACAATAAATTTGCATAGATTATGAATTTTGTATTTAGCATAGGCAGATGTGCCACTTATTATATTCCATAACCCAAGTTCTCACAAAATCAATTATAAATANAGTGTCTAATTTGCACATATATTGTGTTGTCAAATATTACAATAAATTTGCATATATTATGAATTTTGTACTCAGCATAGGCAGATGTGCCACTTATTATATTCCATAACCCAAGTTCTAACAAAATCAATTATAAATAAAAAGGTCCAGCAATATAAATATGCAAGCTTTAGCAATGCAACTTCCATTCCTATGAGACCATTGTAGGCTTGAAAAGCAATTTTCTTTCAAGATAGAAAAAATAGCGAAAATTAAAAAAAACTTCACAAATTTTTGCGTTGGGGTATTATAAACCAAACAAAAACAAAATCTATCAAAATATAGCAACAATTAAGCAGAACTTGGAGAGTAGCATAGAGACAATATTTCATTGCACTTTACACAGATATCATGACAGCAATTTATCCAAACTTGATGGTCTTAGGAATAAGGGGAATTTTTTTTTTGGCCAAACGGAGAGGGGCCGCACAGCGAGGTCAGGTTGTATTTGATGGTGAGTCAACAGTTGATGCAATCCACATGAAATCTGCTTGATCTCCCCTAAGCACACAGATCATCTTGGAAATGATGAATTTATGATTTAGAATAAATGAACTTTAGATTAAACATAGAAATTGAAAAAAGTTAATTTTCCAAGCAAATAAGAAAACTAAGGGAATTTAAAAGTGAAGAAG
>JXCR01126332.1:56688-76903 GCA_002079205.1 Phalaenopsis hybrid cultivar | reverse complement strand
AGGGTCAATCCTAAGGCCAAGTGACCCTAAAAAAACTCTTCTTGAGCTTTCCCATAATGATCTTACCTTCTAAACATTAGAGGTTAGGACCAATATGTGGAATTTCAAGTTGAGCAAAGAGAAGAATTTTGAATTTCTAATGGTGAGGATACCTTTTCTAGTTTTCTAAGACTAGTCAATAGGAAAGTCCTATGGCTAGACCTAAGCTACTAAAGAAGTTTTCTAGACCTCAACCAAAAGTGAGGTCAACAATAGCACTATGCATTTTCATAAACTCCCACCTCCTTAATAGAAAAGGATCCCCGAGGATAGAGAACTATTTCCCTCCACGCATGTATTTGATGCACTGGTGAAGGGTGGAAGATACCATTCCATTCTCATGGATCCATAAGCATCCGAGCAAAGCTCTAAAAGATGTATTCTCATCGATCACATGAAATTTGATTTCACTCTTGAAGTCTTCAAATTGAAGAGTCAAAGTGATAGAGCCAAGGGTCTTTTGACCCTTCTCATTGAAGTTGTTGAGTAAAATCCTATCAGAGCATAATCTCCCTTGCTCAAGGACAACAGCTCAAGCGTACAAATGTTGATGATATTCACTAAAGCGTTGGGATCAATCAAGATACAGTTTAACAGTGCCGTAAATTCTAGTTGTTATATATATGGGACGATTGTAATCCGTGGTGCACAAAAGCAAGTCTTCCTTGATGAAGTGACGACAACCGCGCCCGGCTGCAAAACCACCTCGTTCATCCTTTCTTCCGCATAATATGCATGGAAGTCATCGGGCTCACGAAGAGCTCTAATCAAGGTCTCTCTCAACTCAGAAGAAAGAAGAAGCACATCATAAAAGCTCAAAGCGGCTAAAAACCTCTTGATGCGTGTCAACACATTATAGTCCATGACTTTTGAATGTTCTTTAGCTCCTTCACTCGGGACTTCAGAATGATCACTCACCTCTTGGGTAATAATGTCTTTCCCTTCCGCTATAAAGTTGGGTAAAACCACCCCAGGAGGAAGAAGTTTGCCACTTTTGACGTGAACTTCCTGAGTATCCTCACCAAGGGATCCAAAGGAATCAACTTTGGTGAAGTATTATGCAGAAGGCTCGTTAACAACTCCTTCATGGCCATAGGCCTAACATTTAACGCCTTATCAAGACAGCTCTTTAGTCTATGTTAACGTTTAACCCTCGATCTCCCTCACAATATGCAGGAAATAATGTTGAGAAGTGGAAGATAAGAAGGCTGACATACCTATTATAACCCATTACATACATACCACATAATTCTCATGTATTTATATGTCAAAACAGCTAAACTTTTAAATTTACATATACAACACTCAATCTTTTAATATCACATAAAATATCATTATAACCTTTTTAACATGTGAAATATGTATTTTCATGCATAAATTTATGATACCAAAGAAAGTGATCAAACTCAGTGTGTTTGGTTTGCAAACACATAAGAATTGGGTGGCATGTAAATAAACTTGTCTTCTTACAATTACAAATGCATGCTGTTTTGATCAACATGACAAATAGTATGTCTGCAATTAAACTGTAACTCTTATAGAAACAGAAATCTTATTTTTCTTTTGCCACTCCATTACTCTTCTGGTTAAAAATCTTTGGTGCTGTTTTGGCTGAAGAATGTTAGAGCTATTAGCAATCCAGGATTCAGATGCAGACAACCATTGCACATTTGTCAATTTAGACTCTGCCATTAAGTGCTAGGTTCTAAAATCTACATTGGGCTCAATGAGATTGAATAAACAGCTTTTTTAATGGTTCATTCAGGATTTACAGCGCCGCAAAATTTAACAGTGCAATTTTTTTGTCATTTGTTAGGATTTATGATATGCAATGGAGAAAAAGGATTCAAGTAGCCGACCCAGCTTAGTGAGATAAAGGTTTTGTTGTTGGTGGTGGTATGATTTACGATTAATCTTGATTAAAACCAGCTGCCAAACAACCTGTTATTGTTGACAAATATTAAACACAATACTAATCATTAGAACAAGATTTTTCTTAGATTAAACTCATAAAAACAATCGAATCCATATTGTATCCACATCAACCGGGCGCTCCGAATGTGTTACGAGTAAAAAAATTGCATACAAGTAAAAAATTTGCATGATAAAGTGAGATATTTCTCAGAAACAACAAAAAATGTCATAAAAACATTAAACTTTTTTTAATCAATGTTCAGAAAGCATATCATGCATGTTAGTATGTATAGCTAGACCCTTAAATATGCCTTCTGCTCAAACAGGAGAGTTTGGTGATATGGTTGGGAACTCTCTCTCCTTACCATTGGGGCATAAACTCCAACACACTTAATAATTTTTAATAAATTACAGTTAAGGGTGGTTCAACTCTTTATCTCTCTCTCTCGCAAAAAAAAAAAAAAAAAAAGTGCTTGTGTCCGACTTGCCTTGGTGTATGTTTTTCACTCGTGATATCCTTCTTGTGGATAAGACTAGAGAAAGAGTTCAGAAAAAAAAATTTGAATTATGGAGGTCTACATTGGAGTTTAAAGGCGTGAGTAGATCTAAAACTGAATGCATTGAATGTAATTTTGGTGGTAGGAGGTATAGTGGTAGAGTTGAACTATGGGTGATCAAATCATTAAAAGGTGTGAACGTTTTAGACATATCGGGTCTATTGTTTAAACTGATAGTGATATGGATGGAGATGTTATTAGTAGAATTCAAGTTATTGGTTAAAGTGGAGATTTGCATCGAGTTTATTGTGTGATAGAACAGTACCTCTTAGACTTCAAGGAAAATTTTCTAAGACGTCATTGAGACCCGCAATGCTTAATAGCCCAGAATTTTGGCCTTTTAAGGAGAAGCATAAAACTAAGTTAAGTGTTGTTTAGATGAGAATGCTTGGGTGAATGAGAGTGGCTTGACACTTGGGGTTTGTTTGGGGCAACTGTAGCTTATTGAATAATCTGCTGATAAGTTGATTAAAAATAATCTACTGATAAGTTAGGTGCGGTGGCTATTACAAATTTTTATTTTTTTGGAAAAGCCAGATCGTTGTCAATAAGCTCCCACCGCACCTAGATAGGTGCGGTGTGAAAACGTTATTTTATGTGTTTTGAAAACGCATAAGCTGCCAAAACGTAGTTTACTCAAAAAGGCCAGACGCGTTTTCAAAACGCCACCGCACCAAATAAGTTGCCCCAAACAGACCCTTAGAAACAAAATTGAAAACGAATGTATCCGTGAAAGTGTTGATGTAGCTCCAGTGGCAGACAAGATTAGAGAAAGTTGTCTTAGATAGTTTGGTCGCATTAATCGTCGGCCATCTAATTATTCGGTTAGGAGAGTAGATGTTTTAGATTCAACTTATGTTAATAAAAGTAGAGTTAAACCTAAAAAGACTTAAGCATATTGTTTAAAAATTAATCTTAATGAATGTAATGAAAATATGACACTCAATAGTGCGCAATGGAGTAAAAAAGGATTCATGTAGACGACCCACTCAGTGGTGTAAAGGCATGTTGTTGTAGTGATGTCTAATTTGCACATATATTGTGTTGTCAAATATTACAATAAATTTGCATATATTATGAATTTTGTACTTAGCATAGGAAGATGTGCCACTTATTATATTCCATAACCCAAGTTCTCACAAAATCAATTATAAATAAAAAGGTCCAGCAATATAAATATGCAAGCTTTAGCAATGCAACTTCCATTTCTATGAGACCATTGTAGGCTTGAAAAGCAATTTTCTTTCAAGATAGAAAAAAAATAGCGAAAATTAAAAAAACTTCACAAACTCTTGCGTTGGGATATTATAAACCAAACAAAAACAAAATCTATCAAAATATAGCAACAATTAAGCAGAACATGGAGAGTAGCATAGAGACAATATTTCATTGCACTTTACACAGATATCATGACAACAATTTATCCAAACTTGATGGTCTTAGGAATAAGGGGAATTTTTTTTTGGCCAAACGGAGAGGTGCCGCACAGCCAGGTCAGGTTGTGTTTGATGGTGAGTCAACAGTTGATGCAATCCACATGAAATCTGCTTGATCTCCCCTAAGCACACAGATCATCTTGGAAATGATGAATTTATGATTTAGAATAAATGAACTTTAGATTAAACATAGAAATTGAAAAAAGTTAATTTTCCAAGCAAATAAGAAAACTAAGGGAATTTAAAAGTGAAGAAGTTTTTGCTGAGTTTATAAACCTCCTAGTCTCCCAACAGTAAATCTTAAAGTTTGCCTAGAAAATTAGTAATTTCATTGAAGGAAAGGTAGGTTTTGGTTCACATTTTGTTATTTGAACATAAAAATTTTTCAAAATCTAAATGACTTTTCATTAAATCAATAAATGATTACCACAAATACTTAGAACCTGCGAAAAAAAAAAAAAGAAGAAAATTTACATAGCACACAATTCAACGTATTTACATGTGTAACACCTACACTTTCATATTTACATTTATAGCCTTTTCGTGTCATAAACCTATACATGAAAAGATGTATTTCTCTTTTAAATAAGTGATAGTGGTTTTTTTTTTTCGTGATATTAAATATTCAAGTGCTATGCATGTAAATAAAAATGTTTAGGTATTAGATATGTAAATGCATAAGAATTGTGTGATATGTATGTAATGCCCCAAAAAAAACATTTATATCCAAATTCAAAGAAAGCAAAGCAGCAACATGAGTTTTCATAGTAACAGTATAAAGAACCACAGGAATTGAAGCATTTTATACAGGACTTCAATTTTCCTAATTAGAGAACAATGCAACAAAGGCATAGAACTGGGAAGCAGATTACTTATTCACATTATATCCTCCTTTAACAGACTCCATCTCTTATAAAGAGGTTTAAGTTACTACACTGACCTTGACTTGAATAATTTTGGATCTGGTTGGATAAGGGACTGCTTCTCAGGGCTTGAAGGCGTGCTACCAAATTTGTGAACAAGATACTTGAATATCGGAACAAAGACGAAGTACAGCACGGCGAGTATGATCGGTGCGGCAATGATCCAGCCTAATAGCTGCAACAGCAAGTTTTGAAGTAAACATAAGGACTTCAGGTAAAATAATAGTATTGCTATGTTTAGTTAAGTTAGTTTGCTTTCCACCAGATGTGAATTCTTCTGCATCTTTGTTATTTGAAATATAACGGTATAATATTTTTCTATGAAACAGTAAAATATTCAGACAATGAAGATGAGTTAATTGTTTCTTACCGCATGTACTATGCTGAGGAGGACTTCTCGAGATGCGTGGCCGGTCAAAACCTTTTTGAGAGCATCTGATGTCAACGGGAAATGAGCTCCACCGGTTATGAATTCACCTAGTCGCAAAAATGGTATCACCAAACTGAAGGACAAAGAAAAGCAGGGCTGAGATTGGAACTAAATATAAAAATGATAAGCAAAAATAGTAGAGAAATATTGGCATAAAACAGATAAAACCCAACTACTAATCTTCGATCTTCAAACCTTCGCAAGAGTCAATGTTTATCTTCATGAAAAAAATTCATTGAAACAATCTTCCTGGCTTTGGTACGATGAAAATAGCATTGCCAATATATTTGCATACCAAAATGTTCAGAAAACGGAAAGAAAAAGCCTTTGAATTCTGAGTAAAAAAAATTTTAAGGCAGCATTCAGATTCAAAGAAGTCTAAGCAAGCATCGTGTAAGCCTTTCATCAAGGACTACTCCAAATTACTACGTATTGCACTTCCAATTTTGTTGCTATTGTTGACCTTCATATGTGCTCCATTCGCCGTATTCATTTCTGTTTGAGTTTATTGTATCACATGCATGAATTTTCACCCATGTAAAAATTTTTCATCGGGTAAAAATGATAGCTTAGGTTTTAAACTTTGGATAGAAGTCGCTCTAGAAATGGTATAGGTGTAATTATAGATTAGTGTTTGAAAGATAATGCTATAAAAGTTAACAGAATTGTAGAGAGAATTATAGTCCTAAAAATTGTTGTTGATACTATGATTTTTAATGTTATAAGTGCCTTCAGTAGGTTTAGATATAGGTTCAAAAGAAAAATTTTGGAATAACACAAGAACTAATACAAATGATACTTCTTGAAAAAGAATTTTTAATTGAGGAGATCTAAATGGGCATGCTGGCAGAGTGGTAAAAGATTTTAGAAATATTCGTACTGGCTATGGTTTTCGAGTGATTAATAAAAAAGGTAAAATCATATTAGATTTTCTTTAGCTTATGATTTTGTTGTTGCTAATATTTTATTTTAAAAAATATATGAGCATATTATTACTGTAAAGAATGGATTTAATAAAACAAAAATTGATTATTTTCTTATGAGAAAAAGAGATTGTCGATAATGCAAAGATTTTAGGATTACTCCATGTGAAAATATAAGTACTCAACATAAATTATCAATTCTAAATTTCAAAATGAAGAGTTATAAGATAAATAATACAATAAATCATTGTCATAAAATTAAATTGGGGCACCTAGAAAACATAGATAAAATTATTTATATGAATAACTTCAAGATTCCAAGATTTGGGATGTTCATGAAGAAGCTAATTTTATGTGAGATAAAATAACAAACATTATTAAACAAGTGTCAAAAGATGTACTTGGAGAATAAAAAAAATTATAAATAAAAATAGTTTATGATAAAATAATAATGTGCAAGAAAAGATAAAATATTTGCTATAAAAATTGGTTTAAATATAAAAACTTAGAGAACTAAAAAAAATATAAGGTGGCCAATAGGAGTCTAAGAGAGTACTTTGTGACGCTAAGAATTCTGCTTATAGTGATCTTCATAATAGATTAAATACTCAAGAAGGTGAAAAATATATGAATAATCTAGTCAAATAAAGAGAAAAGAAAATTAAAGATTTAATTAAAACAAAAGGAAATAAAGATGAAAATCGAGCAGTGTCTTTCTTAGAGAAAGATATTCAACATAGGTGAATGAGCTATTTTGATAAACTTTTCAATGAAATTTCTGAAAATACAATCGAACTTAGTGATCTTAATATCATTCATAATAATTTTTTTTTTATTTTCGCAGTCCCAGTAGTACAAAGGAAGTTGACGAGGCTTTAAAGAAAACCAAGTGTGAAAAATTATTGGGAACCGAAGATATCCTTATTGAAATATGGAAATATCTAAGAGACTTGAGATTTTCTTGGCTTACTAAACTCTTTAATATTATTTTAAAAACTAAAAAGATGTTCGAAGAGTGGAGGAAGAATATTTTGGTCCCTATCTTTAAGAATAAAGAGGATATACAAGAATGTGATAATTATAGAGGAATTAAGTTAATTGCCATACTTTAAAATAATGGGAGAGGATAATTGAACGTAGGCTAAGATGTGATACAAAGATTTCTCATAATCAGTTTGGATTTATGACAGGCAAGTCTACCATGCAAGTTATATAGTTGTGAGAGTTTTGATGGAGAAGAATAGAGAGTAAGGAGGATCTACATTATTTTTATTGATTTAGAAAAAGCCTATGATAAAAATCCATGAGAAGTTCTTTCGAGAGTTCAAGAAAAGAAGGATGTTGATATGATTTATATTCAAGTCATTAAAGATATTTCTCACATAGCTCATCCATCTACATATGATGATGATCTTGTGCCTAATCCGCATGCAACACCCTATAATTATACTCCCAATCTAGTTAATTCTTCGCAAATCCCTTGCCTGATCATGTTAGGTGACATGGCCCAATCACAATACTCCAATTGTTGCTAATAGGACCCCCAAAAGTTTTATCAATTGTCCAAAAAACTACTCACTTAAACTTTCTATGGACAACTATAATTCCATTCATAGAAACTACTCATTTCACTTTATTCTTCACGCCTATGAGCAATAATGCCATGCAAGTCCTCGTCTTTTGAATTTCTCATCCTTCCTCCATGACTTCAGTTTTAGTGCAGAACACCTCATTATTTGCATTGCATATAGTCCACTAATCCACACAAGTTATTTTTGAACCCATGACTACATGCCTAATTTCTCTTCTACACATCGCATAAAAGAATGACAGTAAAGGCTAGTATCAAAAGGAATTGCTTAGCTTTTCATTCTACATAAATGTGCTTACAAAGCAAATCCCCACTATAATAGATAAATTAT
Source organism: Phalaenopsis hybrid cultivar (assembly GCA_002079205.1). Classification (NCBI taxonomy): domain Eukaryota; kingdom Viridiplantae; phylum Streptophyta; class Magnoliopsida; order Asparagales; family Orchidaceae; genus Phalaenopsis; species Phalaenopsis hybrid cultivar. The sequence continues at coordinate 68,759 of JXCR01126332.1, read as the reverse complement.
GGGCTAAAATTTTAAAGAATAACTGCTCTACCTTCAAAACTAAGTCCTGCCTAACTTGACAGGTATATTTTAACCTTAACTGGATTCCCATGAGCAATGAATGGGACTATGGGAAACATTACCCCGCCTCGTGACTTCAGGCACGTCATATATGTCATAGTTCATGCGCCATACTAACTGATTTCTATAATACAATTAAAGATATATGTTAAAGCTTTCATCTTTTCTTTATCGATGAAATAATCTTATACTTTAGAACAAGCGTTAGTGTTTCCGTTTTAGTACAAAACAATTCTAGAACCATGCTTACACTTGCATCAGTCTATTTCTAAATTCATAAGATTAGTTCCGAAACAATGGCAATTCTCAAGATCTTCAAGCGAGGCACCAAAAAAAAAAAAAATTTGGGATATCTAGATCTTCAAGCCCATCAATTCCTTATCCTAATATTGTTCACCAACTCAAAGGAATAATATTTAGACCATTTAAATGTAGAAAAAGCTATAAGCAAATCTAGCGATATTAATGATTCATTGAGCTGATCATTATGTGTCTGTAGGATCCATGGCAAATCAAGGATTATAAAGAGGGGAGCAAACCAACAAATAATATCTCAAGAAAGACTCTCTATAACTAGAGGGGAAAAAATTAAAAAGGGCAGCTTGAGTAATTTTGTCCCAAGAACAAATAAAATATCATAAATTTCTGATCAATCAAAATACATCGTTCGCATTGAACCACACTATATTTGATCATGGTTAAGTTAAATTTCTTGGCATTACAAATCACTAATGCTAACCGATGATAGTTATCATTTTGTGATAATTGCATAGATAGCACTTGAAACATTTCTATTTACAAAACAAGGATCCAGTTGACTTTTTTTTAACTACCGAGCCAATGCATTTCGTGTACCACGGTCAAATCATTGAGAATTTGATAAAAATGAAAAATATAGGTTGGGGTTCTATCATTAATTTTGGTATTTGAGTCAAAATGTGAAAAATGAATAAAAAAGAGTGTTAGTTTTGTAAATATCAATGTTTTGAGTGTTACATTTAGAAAGTCCATATAGACAGCCAATTAAGTAAACAAAATGAAGCTGGGATTATAAAAAGTTTCAAAATAACAAGATGGAAAAATATGACAATAATGCAAGTAAACATTCCAATATATATCATTCATTGTTATTTTTTTATGGGCAGAAAATGATAAGTCCTTAGAGAGGATTGTGGAAAATATGCTGGAAAGGAAGCTATACATGCCTATANCAAATCTCTTGCCTAATCATGTTGGGTGACATGGCCCTATCACAATACTCAAATTGTTGCTAATAGGACCCCCAAAAGTTTTATCAATTGTCCAAAAAAATACTCACTTAAACTTTCTATGGACAACTATAATTCCATTCATAGAAACTACTCATTTCACTTTATTCTTCACGCCTATGAGCAATAATGCCATGCAAGTCCTCGTTTTTTGAATTTCTCATCCTTCCTCCATGACTTCGGTTTTAGTGCAGAACACCTCATTATTTGCATTGCATATAGTCCACTAATCCACACATGTTATTTTTTAACCCATGACTACATGCGGAATTTCTCTTCTATACATCGCATAAAAGAATGAAAGTAAAGGCTAGTATCAAAAAGGAATTGCTTAGCTTTTCATTCTACATAGACGTGCTTACAAAGCAAATCCCCACTATAATATATAAATTATGGGCTAAAATTTTAAAGAATAACTGCTCTACCTTCAAAACTAAGTCCTGCCTAACTTGACAGGTATATTTTAACCTTAACTTGATTCCCATGAGCAATGAATGGGACTATGGGAAACATTACCCTGCCTCGTGACTTCAGGCACGTCATGTATGTCATAGTTCATGCGCCATACTAGCTGATTTCTATAATACAATTAAAGATATATGCTAAAGCTTTCATCTTTTCTTTATCGATGTAAAAATCTTATACTTTAGAACAAGCCTTCGTGTTTCCGTTTTAGTACAAAACAATTCTAGAACCATGCTTACGCGTGCATCAGTCTATTTCTAAATTCATAAGATTAGTTCGGAAACAATGGCAATTCTCAAGATCTTCAAGCGAGGCACCAAAAAAAAAAATAATAAATGGGATCACTCAGCCCATCAATTCCTTATCCCAATATTGTTCACCAACTCAAAGGAATAATATTTAGACCATTTAAATGTAGAAAAAGCTATAAGAAAATCTAGCGATATTAATGATTCATTGAGCTGATCATTATGTGTCTGTAGGTTCCATGGCAAATCAAGGATTATAACGAAGAGAGCAAACCAACAAATATTATCTCAAGAAAGACTCTCTATAACTAGAGGGGAAAAAATTAAAAAGGGCAGCTTGAGTAATTTTGTCCCAAGAACAAATCAAATATCATAAATTTCTGACCAATCAAAATACATTGTTCGCATTGAACCACACTGTATTTGATCACGGTTAAGTTAAATTTCTTGGCATTACAAATCACTAATGCTAACCGATGCTAGTTATCATTTTGTGATAATTGCACAGATAGCACTTGAAACATTTCTATTTACAAAACAAGGATCCAGTTGACTTTTCTTAACTACCGAACCAATGCATTTAGTGTACCACAATCAAATCATTGAGAATTTAATAAAAATGAAAAAATATAGGTTGGGGTTCTATCATGAATTTTGGTATTTGAGTCAAAATGTGAAAAATGAATAAAAAAAGGGTGCTAGTTTTGTAAATATCAATGTTTCGAGTGTTACATTTAGATAGTACATATAGACAGCCAATTTAGTAAACAAAACAAAGCTGGGATTATGAAAAGTTTCAAAATAACACGATGGAAAAATATGACAATAATGCAAGTAAACATCTTCCAATATATATCATTCATTGTTATTTTTTTATGGGCAGAAGATGATAAGTTCTTAGAGAGGATTGTGGAAAATATGCTGGAAAGGAAGCTATACATGCCTACAAGATAACAGCCAACCAGATAAAATTTTCAGTTACCATATGCTGGCAGCTAATCAGTAAATAAATATTACAACAATTTAATAAAAAGTACATAATGTTTATTAGGGTGACACAGAGAGAATACCTCAGCTCAATAGGAGTAGCAATGAAATTGGCTAGTAAAATGCTAGGAGCATGACAATGCTGCCCAAGTAATGGAATGGCAAATCCACAGAGAAGCAGTGTGACTCCTGCCAACAACAAAATAGATGTAATGTTTATAAGAGTGTCACTTTCAAATGACCAATATGAAAACACATATCACATAGTAGTCAAATGTTGGATGCTTGTCACCCCAATGTAAGAATTCCACCTTAATACAGAAAAGAAGTTTTAAAAATTAATATTTTTGGTTTTAGTGTCTATTTAGGATTGTTGCAATTGTTTGTAATATGATTATTGTTTTCTAAAGATATTCTAAATATTAGAGACTTTTTTTCCAACTGAAAAACATGGAAAACATTTTTTTTTATAAATATTATGCTCTAGCAGATCTGTCAGTGAAAAGTTGCTTCTGAACACATAAATTTATGAAAAGTTAAAAAAAAAAAAAAAAACTTTCAGTCAAACACAAGTGTTACAGCGATTTACAAAAAACAAAGCAACAAAAAGCTCCCCTCACACAGAAAGAGGAAATATTACGTGCGGATAACATACATTCGAATTGGTGGTATTGTAATCGTATTGTGGTGAATACCACCACAATATCTCTAAATCCACACCTACTCTGTCCGCATGTAATATTTCTTCCGCATCCTTAATCAATCTATCAACAAAAGTTCCATTTTCCTACTAATTTACCGATGTTACACTGTTCCAATGTAAATTCAAGCCCAGACAATGGATAAAAGCAGCCATCTTTATAGAATTGAGTTAAATCCCAAAAGTTATAATAATCTGTAAACTTTACAATGAAATTAAAAGGTCATAGGCAATCGTCATACCGCAAATGGGGAAAATTCCCAAGGTCAGACCAAGTGCTGTTGAAAACGCCAATAGCTTGGGTTCTGCACCTCTAAACAATAAAACCATACAATTATTAGAACGATCTTTCAATCAAACACTGAAGATTTATAAAATTCATCAACACCGGAAGGTAAAGCCGATAATACAATAATCTAATACTATATCTGAAACCTAAAAAGCATGAAGGGTCCGCCGTAGGTGCATTCAAAACAATAATCGAGAGATAAAAATACATCAAAGAACAACCCTAGCTTACAGATCGGAGCCAAACTTAAAAGTAAAAATAAGCCAATTTCCTAAGCAGAAGATGATATCACGAAAGAACAAGAAGGGCGAAATCTCTAAGTATGAAATAAACAAATTTCTGGGGGGTGGATTCAACGCCCCCCAAAGAACATACCTCCGAATAATCTGCAGGAAAGGATCAACAATCTTCTTTCTCAGCCAAGGCATCAAACCCAAACTGCAAATAGACATCTTTGCGGGCTTCGCAGCAAAACTGTTGCTTTGATTGGCGAGCTCCGACGAATTCTTGAACCAAAAAAGCAGATTTTTAATGCCTTAGGCTTCCGTTGGAACAGAAACGCTTCAACCAAAACTCCGCTCGCGGTTACTTGCAATGCTGATGAGCGAACAAAATTCCAACTTTGTTATTCATAAACCCGAGCTGGAGCGCAGAAGGTTTGGTTTTTGAAATATTTTTCTGCGTCTGAGAACCGGCGAGATTCTATGGCAAGGAAATGAAAGCGCGTCTAGTCAAACAAAGTGCAAAATTTTGCAGCAACACGGCAGACAGAGCTCCAATGGATCATTTTTCATATTTTTTTAAGTAATTTTGATTTGAAGTTAGCCAATTAATTGGGAACTGAACTTGCAATGGTGTTAAAAGACTCATTTTTAATTAGGGATAATTGCATACCGATCACTCGAAATTCGATATTTACAAATCAAGTTTCTAAGTGATTTTGTTAACCACTAAATTTATGTATTCGCCCGTGCCACAATTAAATCATTGAGAATTTGATAAAAATAAAAAATATGAGTTGAGATTTTATCATGAAATTTAGTATTAGAATGAGAATTTAAAGAGTAGATGAAAGTGAGGGATTAATTTGCAAATAGCAAGTTTTTGGTGGTCTTCATATAATTGCCCCTTTAAATTATAGTAAAAGAGGAAGATAAGATGCGGCTGTTCAAAAGTTATCATTTTGTATTATATTGCCATTTACTTCTATAGATAGAAGGGCTACTTGCCATTTGCCCACATCATGTCTTAGATGGCATGCAAGCGGAATTTGTCCGCTTATAATATGGAGGATTGTTCATCTTATCCCCACGCAAGCATTTATATGTTTCTTAAATATTTGGGATTTGACTTTTATGTTATTATTAAGGTGGCCTTTATTCTAGACTAATTTTAGAGATTAAACTCTCATTTTAGTTTCGGAAAATATGAAATTATGTTCCTAATGATTTTCTTGAGGAAATAAACATGAAATATCATTTTTTTTAATCAAAATACCCGCAATATTTTGATATGCTTTGCTAAAGGAAGAATGATGTGATGCTCTATCGCGATGTTTCATCATTTGAGATTTCATAGCTATAGACATAAGAGGATCATGATGGTGGAGTTAGCTATATCTTCATTCATGAACAACTTTAGCAAATATGTGTATTATTATTATTATTTTTATTATTTATCGAATGTTGCTATCAAGCTTCATAGATTAGGTTGTCTTAATATAACGCTCATGTAAATCCTGATAGATTGATGAGGGACAATTTTCTGCTTATTTTTTTGTCTTAGATTGCCTCCACAATTTTATTTAGGGAATGACTTTACTCTTGTTTTCTAGAAATTTTTGTGGTGAGGAAATGCTTTTTTTTTAACGAGTGTGGTAGTTATAAGAATGTAATTGTCTGGTAGTTTTTTGAAAAAAATATATATTTATAATTGTTACCGTAACTTTCTTAGGAATTGTTTTCTCCACCACAATTTTATAACCACATTTTTAAAAAGTTGCAACCACCCCAAACAAATTATAAAAATCATATTTCTATCTTCTTAGAGCATATGTTCTAATTCCTTGAACCATAATTGACAATTGTTCTAATGTATTTGAACTTTATTTGAACCACATTGAAAATTATTCAGCCATATTCAAATATAAATTCAAACATTGTCGTATTTTTAGGTGATCTGAGTATATTCAAACATGTTTCAAATTGTAATCTCGTAATATGGTTTAAAATGATCTCACAAATATTAAATAAGATATGAATATGATTCAATCATGGTTCAAACATAATTCAAACATATACTCTTAAATGATCATGAAATATGTTTGAGTAGGTCATATTAGGATTCCAAGAATGTTCAAACTTGATTTGAATAAGGTTCAAGCGAAGTTTAATTTGTGTTAAAGCATGATTCAAACATATTATCTTTAAACAGAAAATAAAACCAACTATAATCCAATCGCTTAAAACATCATAGAGATACACNCTGCCAACAACAAAATAGATGTAATGTTTATAAGAGTGTCACTTTCAAATGACCAATATGAAAACACATATCACATAGTAGTCAAATGTTGGATGCTTGTCACCCCAATGTAAGNCTGCCAACAACAAAATAGATGTAATGTTTATAAGAGTGTCACTTTCAAATGACCAATATGAAAACACATATCCCATAGTAGTCAAATGTTGGATGCTTGTCACCCCAATGTAATAATTCCACCTTAATACAGAAAAGAAGTTTTAAAAATTAATATTTTTGGTTTTAGTGTCTATTTAGGATTGTTGCAATTGTTTGTAATATGATTATTGTTTTCTAAAGATATTCTAAATATTAGAGACTTTTTTTCCAACTGAAAAACATGGAAAACATTTTTTTTTATAAATATTATGCTCTAGCAGATCTGTCAGTGAAAAGTTGCTTCTGAACACAAATTTATGAAAAGTTTAAAAAAAAAAATTTCAGTCAAACACAAGTGTTACAGCGATTTACAAAAAACAAAGCGACAAAAAGCTCCCCTCACACAGAAAGAGGAAATATTACGTGCGGATAACATACATTCGAATTGGTGGTATTGTAATCGTATTGTGGTGAATACCACCACAATATCTCTAAATCCACACCTACTCTGTCCGCATGTAATATTTCTTCCGCATCCTTAATCAATCTATCAACAAAAGTTCCATTTTCCTACTAATTTACCGATGTTACACTGTTCCAATGTAAATTCAAGCCCAGACAATGGATAAAAGCAGCCATCTTTATAGAATTGAGTTAAATCCCAAAAGTTATAATAATCTGTAAACTTTACAATGAAATTAAAAGGTCATAGGCAATCGTCATACCGCAAATGGGGAAAATTCCCAAGGTCAGACCAAGTGCTGTTGAAAACGCCAATAGCTTGGGTTCTGCACCTCTAAACAATAAAACCATACAATTATTAGAACGATCTTTCAATCAAACACTGAAGATTTATAAAATTCATCAACACCGGAAGGTAAAGCCGATAATACAATAATCTAATACTATATCTGAAACCTAAAAAGCATGAAGGGTCCGCCATAGGTGCATTCAAACAATAATCGAGAGATAAAAATACATCAAAGAACAACCCTAGCTTACAGATCGGAGCCAAACTTAAAAGCAGAAGATGATATCACGAAAGAAAAAGAAGGGCGAAATCTCTAAGTATGAAATAAACAAATTTCTACTTCAATATGGGGGGTGGATTCAACGCCCCCCAAAGAACATACCTCCGAATAATCTGCAGGAAAGGATCAACAATCTTCTTTCTCAGCCAAGGCATCAAACCCAAACTGCAAATAGACATCTTTGCGGGCTTCGCAGCAAAACTGTTGCTTTGATTGGCGAGCTCTGACCAATTCTTGAACCAAAAAAGCAGATTTTTAATGCCTTAGGCTGCCGTTGGAACAGAAACGCTTCAACCAAAACTCCGCTCGCGGTTACTTGCAATGCTGATGAGCGAACAAAATTCCAACTTTGTTATTCATAAACCCGAGCTGGAGCGCAGAAGGTTTGGTTTTTGAAATATTTTTCTGCGTCTGAGAACCGGCGAAATTCTATGGCAAGGAAATGAAAGCGCGGCTAGTCAAACAAAGTGCAAAATTTTGCAGCAAGACGGCAGAAAGAGCTCCAATGGATCATTTTTCATAATTTTTTANAAATTCTATGGCAAGGAAATGAAAGCGCGTCTAGTCAAACAAAGTGCAAAATTTTGCAGCAACACGGCAGAAAGAGCTCCAATGGATCATTTTTCATAATTTTTTGAGTAATTTTGATTTGAAGTTAGCCAATTAATTGGGAGTTGAACTTGCAATTAGGGCGGTCAAAAAAGCTCGTTGTTCGCGAACAGTTCGTGTTTGATTCGTCAATGAATTCGTGTTCAATTCGTTCGATAAGTAAACGAGACGAACGTGAATAAATTTTTTTCGTTCGGTTAGTTAACTGAAACAAATACGAACAATGATGCGCTTGTTCGTGTTCGAATTGTTATTGTTCGAAATATAAAACATATAAAATAATTATATATATAATAATAATATATTAGTAATATATTAATATAGATATTATTATTTATATAATATAAGTTATATAATTAATATATCATATTATTTAAATATTTTAATATTATAGATGTCAAACTGGCTCGTCGTTCGTGAATAGCTCGTGTTCGGCTCGTTTGTTAAGAAACGAACACGAACAATAACTTCACGAATAATTTCAAACATGAGCTTATTTGAAACAAACTAAATTTCAAACGAACCGAACACGAACACAAGCTCTGTTCGTTCGTGTTCGGTTCATTTACACCCCTACTTGCAATGGTGTTAAAAGTCTCATTTTTAATTAAGGACATTTAGCTACAGATCACTCAAAATTTGATATTTGCAAATCAAGTTTCCAAGTGATTTTTTTACCATNACCCCTACTTGCAATGGTGTTAAAAGTCTCATTTTTAATTAAGGACATTTAGCTACAGATCACTCAAAATTTACAAATCAAGTTTCCAAGTGATTTTTTTACCACTGAATTCATGTATTCCCCGTGCCACAACTAAATCATTGAGAATTTGATAAAAATGAAAAATATGAGTTGGAATTTTACCATGAAATTTAGTATTAGATTGAGAATTTAAAAAGTAGATGAAAGTGGGGGATTGATATGCAAATAGCAAGTTTTAGGTGGTCTTCATATAATTGCCCCTTTAAATTATAGTAAAAGAGGAAGATAGGATGCGGCTGTTCAAAAGTTATGATTTTGTATTATATTTCTATAGATAGAAGGGCTACTTGCCATTTGCCCATTTCATGTCTTAGATGGCATGCAAGGGGAATTTGTCCGCTTATAATATGGAGGATTGTTTATCTTATCCCCACGCAAGCATTTATATGTTTGTTAAATATTTGGGATTTGAGAACATTAAATATATAGCAAGCTATTGGGACTTTTATGATGTTATTAAGGTGGCCTTTATTCTAGACTAATTTTAGAGATTTAACTCTCATTTTAGTTCCGGAAAATATGACATTATGTTCCTAATGATTTTTTTTAGGAAATAAACTTGAAATATCATTTTTTTTTATCAAAATACCCGCAATATTTCGATATGCTTTGCTAAAAGNAGTTCCGGAAAATATGACATTATGTTCCTAATGATTTTTTTTAGGAAATAAACTTGAAATATCATTTTTTTTATCAAAATACCCGCAATATTTCGATATACTTTGCTAAAGAAAGAATGATGTGATGCTCCATCGCCATGTTTCATCATTTGAGATTTCATAGCCATAGACATAAGCGGATCATGATGGTGAGTTAGCTATATCTTCATTCATGAACAACTTTAGCAAATATGAGTATTATNTCCATCGCCATGTTTCATCATTTGAGATTTCATAGCCATAGACATAAGCGGATCATGATGGTGAGTTAGCTAACAACTTTAGCAAATACGAGTATTATTATTATTATTATTATTATTTATCGAATGTTGCTATCAAGCTTCATAGATTAAGTTGTCTTATTATAACGCTCATGTAAATCTTGATAGATTGATGAGGGACAATTTTCTGCTTATTTTTTTGTCTCAGATTGCCTCCACAATTTTATTTTGGGAATAGCTTTACTCTTGTTTTCTAGAAATTTTTTGTGGTGAGGAAATGCTTTTTGTTTAACGAGTGTGGTGGTTATAAGNAATAGCTTTACTCTTGTTTTCTAGAAATTTTTTGTGGTGAGGAAATGCTTTTTGTTTAACGAGTGTGGTGGTCATAAGAAAGTAATTGTCTGGTAGTTTTTTGANCCATAGGGCAGAGGACAAATCGTCGTATCCCAAATGGGCGGCAACTCATCGGCATCGGGTCGTCAAGGTGATCTCAACGAGGTCAAGGATCGACAGGGCTCAAAGGGGCTCAACAAAAAGGAAGGTAGAATGATCCTAAAAGGTAGAGGTAACTGANCACATATAACATAGTAGTCAAATGTTGGATGCTTGTCACTCCAATGTAAGAATTCCACCTTAATACAGAAAAGAAGGTTTAAAAATTAATATTTTTGGTTTTATTATCTATCTAGGATTGTTGCCATTGTTTGTAATATGATTATTGTTTTCTAAAGATATTCTAAATATTAGAGACTTTTTTTCCAACATAAAAATATGGAAAACAATTTTTTATAAATATTATGCTCTAGCAGATCTGACTGTGAAAAGTTGCTTCTGAACACATAAATTTATGAAAAGTTTTTTAAAAAAAAAGAAACTTTCAGTCAAACACAAGTGTTACAGCGATTTACAAAAAAACAAAGCGACAAAAAGCTCCCTCACACAGAAAGAGGAAATATTACGTGCGGATAACATACATTAGAATTGGTGGTATTGTAATGGTATTGCGGTGAATACCACCACAATATCTCTAAATCCACACCTACTCTGTCCACATGTAATATTTCTTCAGCATCCTTAATCAATCTATTAACAAAAGTTCCACTTTCCTACTAATTTACCANGAAATATTACGTGCGGATAACATACATTAGAATTGGTGGTATTGTAATGGTATTGCGGTGAATACCACCACATTATCTCTAAATCCACATCTACTCTGTCCGCATGTAATATTTCTTCCGCATCCTTAATCAATCTATTAACAAAAGTTCCATTTTCCTACTAATTTACAGATGTTACACTGTTCCAATGTAAATTCAAGCCCAGACAATAGATAAAAGCAACCATCTTTATAGAATTGAGTTAAATCCCAAAAGTTACAATAATCTGTAAACTTCNAGACAATAGATAAAAGCAACCATCTTTATAGAATTGAGTTAAATCCCAAAAGTTACAATAATCTGTAAACTTTACAACGAAATTAAAAGGTCATAGGCAATCATACCGCAAATGGGGAAAATTCCCAAGGTCAGACCAAGTGCTGTTGAAAACGCCAATAGCTTGGGTTCTGCACCTCTAAACAATAAAACCATACAATTATTAGAATGATCTTTCAATCAAACACAGAAGATTTATGAAATTCATCAACACCGGAAGGTAAAGCCGATAATACAATAATCTAATAATATATCTGAAACCTAAAAAGCATGAAGGGACCGCCATAGGTGCATTCAAAACAATAATCGAGAGATAAAAATCCATCAAAGAACAACCCTAGCTTACAGATCGGAGCCGAACTTAAAAGTAAAAATAAGCCAATTTCCTAAGCAGAAGAAGATATCACGAAAGAACAAGAAGGGCGAAATCTCTAGGTATGAAATAAACGAATTTCTACTCCAATATGGGCGTGGATTCAACGCCCCCCCAAGAACATACCTCCGAATAATTTGCAGGAAAGGATCAACAATCTTCTTTCTCAGCCAAGGCATCAAACCCAAACTGCAAATAGACATCTTTGCGGGCTTCGCAGCAAAACTGTTGCTTTGATTGGCGAGCTACTAGAACCAAAAAATCAGATTTTTAATGCCTTAGGCTGCCGTTGGAACAGAAACGCTTCAACCAAAACTCCGCTCGCGGTTACTTGCAATGCTGA
>JXCR01126332.1:28333-46552 GCA_002079205.1 Phalaenopsis hybrid cultivar | reverse complement strand
TCAAAGGGTTTGACTTTTTAAGGTCGAACAAAGGAGTGTCAAATGGTAAAGGCTCAAATTTGAAACATTTGTTATATAATCCAAAAAAAGAAAACTAGGGGAAGTCACAGATTCTAAGGAGAACCTCGATAACTTCCCTAACTATCTTATGGTTTGACTTCAATTTTGATGAGATATTATTAAATGTTTCACCCTACCAATTTTATTACTTAAGACAAACATTTGCATGACGCAATCATATAAATAGCCTGGAAGATAGAAAGATTTATGTCGTAACGAACGACAACCTCGAATCTTAAGGCAAGTTAGGGCTTAAATCGCACAATGTGATTATGCAAAAGCCTAAAGATGGGGCTAGGATTTATATTGCACTAGACAAATAACCTCGAAATCTTATGAGTTGTTATTTAGTTCTAAAGAAAAGATTGTTGTTGTAGATTCACTTGCTCTCTCAAAGATGTTCTTCTATACATCCTCGTCATCATGCCCACGGAGCTGGTTTAGTTGGTGGTGTAGTGAGCTTCTCTCTTCCTTGCTCCATCCTTGGTTGCTCTACTTCTTCAACCTCAAAAAAGTTATAGTGTTCATCATGTAAGTCCCAAATTCTTTATTCTTCTTACTGGAATATGACATCGTGACTGATGATTGCCTTCCTAATGTTTATATTGTACAACTTGTAGCCTTTTGAGTTTGAGTCATAACCGATGAAATGAACTCTCACTTTTGTTAATTAGCTTTCTTCGTTGCTCATTGGGTACATGCACATGAGTTATGCTTCCAAACACACTCTTGGGTGGGAGATATCAGGTTTCATTTCTATAAATAGGGGGTCAATATCATGGATAAAGTTTACGCACTCTTTACTTCATTTTCTTCTTTTTCTCTCTTATACGCTCTATTCCTTGCTCGTGGTTTTAGGAGACTTTTGAATTCAACACCGTGAGATGTGTTTGACGGACAAATCAGAATTCAACAGTATCGACCTTTATAATGACTACAGAGTCAAAAAAAAAAAAAAAAAAATTACACATGTCCCACCAATTCTCCTAAACGATGAGGCTAGTTTGTGCATGCATTAACGAACAAGTCACAAGAGAATGCATGCATCCATCAATTTCGATGTTGTCTGCTCAATTTTTTATTCATAAAAATAAACACTCAAATCTCTTAAAATAAATTAATAACTTATATATTCTNTATAATGACTACAGAGTCAAAAAAAAAAAAAAAAAAATTACACATGTCCCACCAATTCTCCTAAACGATGAGACTAGTTTGTGCATGCATTAACGAACAAGTCATAAGAGAATGCATGCATCCATCAATTACGATGTTGTCTGCTCAATTTTTTATTCATAAAAATAAATACTCAAATCTCTTAAAATAAATTAATAACTTATATATTCGCATAAATCTCAAAATATCAAACTTCTTTCTTTTAAATTTGATCCCTTAAATTGCAGAAACTAATTTATTCTGTGTCTATCGGATCGTGTTTGCAATTGCCACAACAAGCTTCATGGATAGAAACTGAGGATTGGTCCAACTCAGAACAAAAGAGCTGAATTAATCCACATTATTGTCGATTGAATTATTATAATTGTTAAAAATTCATAAATTTTTTTTTTATTTAGCTATTTATTTTCTTAGTGATTTAAACAACTTAGGGTCCGTTTGGGGCAGCTTATAAGTGCGGGCGGCGTTTTCAAAACGTCGCCGTACTGTTTGGTTCGTGCGTTTCACCAACTTATCCGAAACTGTGTTTGAGTTTTTACACTAAATGCAAACCGCGGGTCGACCATTGCGGTAGGCCCGTGGGCCGCGTTTCAGGATAAACAGCTTATCGCTTATCCTGGAACGCACAAGCTGCCCCAAACGGACCCTTAATGTTTCGAGGAGTTAGTATTAGTATCTTGAAGAAATTGACCTTTTTATATTACTTTAAATATTTTATTTTGAAGGGAGCATGAGAGAAGATATATATATATATATGTTTTTTAAACTTTAAAATAAATTTTGGATTTTTAATTACTTTAAGCCCGTTATTAAAAAGTCAGCAGATTAAATTACATTTCGATTTGATTTAGGTTGGATATGATAAAAATTATATTACATTAATTTTTTGGATTTCGTATTTTAGTTTATATTTGATTTGATTGATTTATGAATCGAACATATTTCACATCTTGAGTTTTAGAAGAATATTACGTGTGGATTGTCACACGTTCGCATGTACAACAGCCCAATTGCGGGCCACATTATCGCGGATCGCACAGCGGCTCATATGGGTCCGTTTCGGGCAGTTTATAAGTGCGGGCGGCGTTTTGAAAACGCCGCCGCCGAACCATTTGGTTCGCGCGTTTCGCCAGATTATCCGAAACTGCGTTTGAATTTTTATACTAAACGTGGGCCGCGGGTCTACCGCTGCGGCCAGCCCGTGGGCCGCGTTTCATGATAAGCAGCTTATCCTGAAACGTACAAGCTGCCCGAAACGGACCCATATATAAATAATTTGTCCAAGGTTGTTTTTGTAAAAAAAATGATCAAATTAATTTTTATTCATATCGTACGCTTGAGTTTTCAAATAATTAGGTGAGTGGAGTTATGGAGCATAACAACTTTGAACAAATCTAATTATGTGTTCTTTGATGCAAAAACCAAAAATGTGCCAGTAAAAGCTACAACCAACACTGCGGCTTTTTCCACATTATTTTCAAACACAGCTAAGAATATAAAATCATAATTATTAATGAAAGAAGACCACGGGTCAACATGTCCTAACATTATCTTATTACAATTGATTATTAAATTATTCATTTATTTTGTAGATTAATGTAACTTATATTTTTTACTAATTACGTTGCTTTATCTTAAAGTTAATGTAATAAGTTACAGAAACATTATGATGAATAAAATTATTAAAATATTTTGTTTAAATAATTGTTAGTTTAGAACACAAAAGTTGGTCTTTTTTTATTGATTTTATTATTGATATGTGGTAGAAGATTTTTGGCAGCAAACTAATAGATTAGTGTCTTAGTGTTGCACGAAAATTCAACACACGTTCGTATGAAGAAAAATAACCAGCATAAACACTATCAAATTTTACGTGAAAAAGTTATGAAGGGAATAACCATGATAACTGGCTCGGCTGAAGAGTTTCACTATAAAATTATGATTGCAGTTGTAAGCACTTATCCAACATATGGGAAATTGTTACCAAGTCTTCCAATTTACAACGTCGATGGGTGGGTAAATTTATTGCAAGGACGGGCAGCGACTGATAGCGATCGACGACGGTTGACAGGTGGTGGTCGGCAGTGGTCGAAGGCGGTCGGTGGTAGTCGACGACAATCGAAGGTGGTCGTCAGTGGTCAACGACGGTAAAAGTGGTGCTGGACTTCAGCTTCTTCTCAAAACATGAAATTCTTTCTCAAGCCTCTACTATCCTTCTTTTTCAATAAAAATGTGTGACTCTATTTATAAAGTTCTAGGTGAAATTAATACATGAATATAAACTACTTTGATCGGACGGTCTGGAGAGTTTCCTTTGATCATACGATATATTTTGAACATTTGAGTGTATTAACGATGCCAGAATTGAGCAATGTCAGGCTCATTGGATTCATCTTGTTGAGACACTCGATTCAAATATAGACTTACCAGATTCAACATTCATTTAGCTTCCAAAAATGATTTGATGCCTTGATTTTTGCTTTACTTGACTTACATTAGATCAATTTTGGTCGGTATCATCGGATCCATCTCATCGAGTCTGTCATTTTGATTGTAAGTTTGTTAAAATTATAACTCTGGATGACCTTTTTACTAAATTTTGAATATTTTTTATTAAAAATATTATTTCGAGAATCGTGCTAAATGATGAATTTATTGGTAAAGTACCAAATATATTTTTTAAGTATCCTAAAAAGATTGACTGCCTCTAATTAGTAAAAAAACCATAAGACTACGGAAAATAGAAGATTAATTTATAATGCATGATTACATTCTTGGAATATGGCCGTAGGCCCGTAAAATAAAGAAAATTCCAAATATAATTTTGAAATTAAGAAAATTCTAAATATAATTTTGAAATTAAGAAAATTCTAAATATAATTTTGGAAAATTCTACTCTTAAGGTGTCGTCGGTCGGCATTCATTTGACGCTGTAATAATTGATTTGTTTATTTATTTTGGATATTTACATATATACCACGCAATGCTGTTGTATTTACATATCTAACACTTAAAACTTTCATTAATATTTAACTTTCATTAATATTTCTACAACATTCAAACATTCATGTCAAATAAAAAATATAAATAAAATGGTCCTATTCATGTATAAATAAGATGACGTATATGTAAAGAATTTAAGTTTAAAGGCTCATGTGTAAATACGTATGTATTGTGAGACATCCACATAAATCTTCCATTTATTTTATAGGCGAGATTCTTCAGAATTTTTTGAACTAAAATATTATATATTTGATCACTTCATCTTTAATTTATTTTCACAGGCTGCTGATACAGATAAACTGTTTCACCACAGCTTATTCAGATAAATTGGCTGGTTGTTTGATTTGTGTTGTTGGAAAACAACTATTTTTCAGCTATTGCTGGATAAATGATCTTTCTGTCATTATGCAGTAATATTGTTTGCAATAAAATTGTCGTAACAATATATTCGATACATGAGAAACGAAAAACAACTTCTGAATAATACAAAAAGAAGATACACTCAACAAGAAAACTCATGAGAATATTGAGTCGAAACACTGATTTACATAAAATCANATATATATATATATATATATATATATATATATATATATATATATATATATATATATATATATATGTTTTTTAAACTTTAAAATAAATTTTGGATTTTTAATTATTTTAAGCCCGTTATTAAAAAGTCAGGAGATTAAATTACATTTCGATTTGATTTAGATTGGATATGATAAAAATTATATTACATTAATTTTTTGGATTTCGTATTTTAGTTTATATTTGATTTGATTGATTTACGAATCAAACCGATGTCACATCTTGAGTTTTAGAAGAATATTACGTGTGGATTGTCACACGTTCGCATGTACAATATTTGATTCGCGCGTTTCGTCAGCTTATCCGAAACTGCGTTTGAATTTTTACACTAAACGCGGGCCGCGTTTCATGATAAGTAGCTTATCCTGAAACGCACAAGCTGCCCCAAACGGACCCATATATAAATAATTTGTCCAAGGTTGTTTTTGTAAAAAAATGATCAAATTAATTTTTATTCATATCGTACGCTTGAGTTTTCAAATAATTAGGTGAGTGGAGTTATGGAGCATAACAACTTTGAACAAATCTAATTATGCGTTCTTTAATGCAAAAACCCAAAATGTGCCAGTAAAAGCTACAACCAACACTGCGGCTTTCTCCATATTATTTTCAAACACAGCTAAGAATATAAAATCATAATTATTAATAAAAGAAGACCACGGGTCAACAGCTATGTCCACACATTTCCTTATTATAATTGATTATTAAATTATTCATTTATTTTGTAGATTAATGCAACTTAATTTTTTTACTAATTACGTTGCTTTATCTTAAAGTTAATGTAATAAGTTACAGAAACATTATGATAAATAAAATTATTAAAATATTTTGTTTAAATAATTGTTAATTTAGAATACAAAAGTTGGCATTTTTTATTGATTTTAATATTGATATGTGGTAGAAGATTTGTGGATTAGTGTCTTAGTGTTGCACGAAAATTGAACGCAAGTTCATATGAAAGAAAATAATCAGCATAAACACTATCAAATTTTACGTGGAAAAGTCATGAAGGGAAAAACCATGATAACTGGCTCGGCTGGAGAGTTTTACTATAAAATTATGATTGCAGTTGTAAGCACTTATTCAACATATGAGAAATTGTTACCAAGTCTTCTAATTTACAACGTCGATGGGTGGGTAAATTTATTGCAAGGACGGGCAGCGACTGATAGCGATCGACGACGGTCGACAGGTGGTGGCCGGCAGTGGTCGAAGGCGGTCGGTGGTAGTCGACGACAATCGATGGCGGTCGGCGGTGGTCGACGAAAGTAAAAGTGGTGTCAGACTTCAACTTCTTCTCAAAACATGAATTTCTTTCTCAAGCCTCTACTATCCTCCTTTTTCAATAAAGAGACGTGACTCTATTTATAAAGTTCCGGGTGCAATTAATACATGAATATAAACTACTTTGATCGGACAGTCTGAAGAGTTTCCTTTGATCATACAATATATTTTTGAACATTTGAGTGTATTAACGATGCCAAAATTGAGCAATGTTGGGCTCATTGAATTCATCTTGTTGAGACACTCGATTCAAATATAGACTTACCAGATTCGACATTCATTTAGCTTCCAAAAATGATTTGATGCCTTGATTTTTGCTTTACTTGACTTACATTAGATTAATTTTGGTCGGTGTCAACGGATCCATCTCATCGAGTCTGTCATTTTGATTGTAAGTTTGTTAAAATCATAACTTTAGATGACTTTTCTACTAAAATTTGAATATTTTTTATTGAAAATATTATCTCGAGAATCGTGCAAATGATGAATTTATTGATAAAGTACCAAATATATTTTTTTATTATCCTAAAAAGATTGACTGCTTCTAATTAATAAAAAAAGCCATAAGACTACGGAAAATAGAAAATTAATTTATAATGCATGATTACATTCTTGGAATATGGCCGTAGGCCTGTAAAATTAAAAAAATTCTAAATATAATTTTGAAATTAAGAAAATTCTAAATATAATTTTGGAAAATTCTACTCTTAAGGTGTCGTCGGTCGGCATTCATTCTCTTATCTCTATATTTCCTTCTTCTTGTTGACGCTGTAATAATTTATTTGTTTATTTATTTTTGAATATTTACATATATATACCACGCAATGCTGATGTATTTACATATCTAACACTTAAACTTTCATTAATATTTCTACAAGATTCCAACATTCATATCAAATAAAAAATATAAATAAACTGCACCTATTCATGTATAAATAAGGTGACGTCAATGTAAAGAATTTAAGTTTAAAGGCTCATGTGTAAACACGTGTAAATCTTCCATTTATTTTATAGGTGAGATTCTTGAGAATTTTTTTAACTAAAACATTATATATTTGATCACGTCATAGGCAGCTGCCACAGATAAACTGTTGCACAACGACTTATTCAGATAAATTGGCTGGTTGTTTGATTTGTGTTGTTGGAAAACAACTATTTTTCAGCTATTGCTGGATAAATGATCATTCTGTCACTATGCAGTAATATTGTTTGCAACAAAACTGTCGTAACAATATATTCGATACATGAGAAACGAAAAACAACTTCTGAATAATACAGAAGAAAAGATAGACTCAACAAGAAAACTCATGAGAATATTGAGTCGAAACACTAATTTACATAAAATCGTGAGCCCAAAAAGAATGGTTTGTTTTGCCCTTGTAGTCACAATCCATCATTACTTGCNTAAAATCGTGAGCCCAAAAAGAATGGTTTGTTTTGCCCTTGTAGTCACAATCCATCATTACTTGCAAAAAAAACTACAAGTCATTTTCTTAACACTCCTTTAGACAAATTAATTACTTTGGCATCTTCTTCATCCGATAATTAGAAGTAAAATTTTCATGATGCAACATAAAGGTAGATGCAACACGAACTAATTAATAAATATATCTTAATAAAATAAGTATATAATTAGAAATTAATAAAAAAAAATTCTTGCTCTAATAATATATTACCACTAAAATTTTAATTAAATAAATATAAAGGAAGTCATGGCATTTTGGTAATTTCAGCTTCGCAATTCGAATATAATTAACCTCTATGGTTAGCGCGTCGTGTCGCGCCACACTGTGAAAGTCACCGCCGGCTTTTCCAACCAGAAGTTGATCCAAAAGCCGTCAACTTCTTCCTCTCTACCCTTCAAAAACCCTAAACATAAACAAATCCATATCTCACCCTTGTCCTTTTTTCAAAAGAAAAAAAAATCAGTTTACTCTTCCGCGAGCATCGATTGGGTCAACAAAGAAACATGGGATTTAAGACATTAATTAAAGGTAGATGGGTGGAGGATGTCAGCTTCGTACCTATTCTGCCCTTCACAATTAATGGACTCGGTCAGAGGATTGGGGATGACCATAGATCACCGATNAAGGTAGATGGGTGGAGGATGTCAGCTTCGTACCTTTTCTGCCCTTCACAATTAATGGACTCGGTCAGAGGATTGGGGATAACCATAGATCACCGAANTTACTCTCTAAAGCTTTCCAAAAGACTTCTCTTGGAACCTTTTTGTAAGCTTTTTCTAAATTAATAAAAATCGTATGTAAATTATTCTTATTCTCTCTGAACTTCTCTAGCAAACCTCTCAATAAACGTATAGCTTCCATGGTAGTCCTGTCCGACATAAATCCAAACTGATTACGAGAAATCTAAAATAGACTAAGGAATTATAAAAATATCTAGATGCATGTCTTGTACTTTATCAATACATTGGAATTGATTATTCTTTTCTTCTTAAGACACATGTAAAAGGCTTGTATTGAAAGTTTAGTTTCTATGATGGAGTTTTTGGGGAAACTAATTAAAGAATCTCACTTGAATCTTCAATATGTACTTATCGAGCATAATACTTAGAATATGGAGGATTTAATTTGGCTATGTCCAGCTTATTACAACATTCTTATATCGNGCAATCCCATTACAAATTATTGGATGTGTATTTCTTTCATTTCTTATATATGTTTCATTAATTTGAAAAAAAATGATAGTCTTAAAAATTAAATACATTAAAATGAAATAAAATCTTAGAAATAATCTAAAATATTTGTACAATATAACAAGTCCTCTTAGGTCTATGTCTACCTTTCTTAACATCAGTCGAAGCTAAAACCTCAACTCTCTTAACTGGATCATCATATGGTCGACATTTAATGTGACCAAACCTTCTAAGATGACTCTCTCTAATATTCTCCGCCACTTGAGCTACACCAACCCTATCATCGATATATTCATTTCGCATTTTGTCTCTAAGTGTCAAGTCACTCATCCACCTAAGCATTCTCATTTCAGCAACACTTAACTTTGTTTTATGCTTTTCTGCGCCATAGAGCATTGCAGGACTACAACCATCTTATAAAAATTTCCTTCTAGGTTAAGCGGTACTTTTCTATCACACAAGAGACGCAAAACATTCCTCCACTTCTACCAATTAACTTGAATTCTACTAATAACATCCCCCATCTATATTACCATCACTTTGAACAATAGACCCGAGATATCTAAAACATTCACACCTTTTAATGATTTGAACACCCATAGTTACAACTTTGCCACTACCACTAAAATTACATTCCATGTATTCAGTTTTATTTCTACTCAAACGAAGGCATTTAAACTCCAATGTAGACCTCCATAATTCAAGTTTTTCTTGAACTATTTCTCTAGTCTTATCCGCAAGAAAGATATCATCAGTGAAAAGCATACATGAAGGTACAATCTCCTGTAAATTTCCAGTAAGAGGATCAATAACTAAATAAAAAAGATATGGGCTTAAGGCCGATCTTTGTTGTAATCCAACTGAAATAGGAAAATACTTGGTCAATTCTCCTTCTGTTCGAACACAAGTAACAACTCTAGTATGCATATCCTTAATGACTTGAATATAAGTCATGTCAACACCTTTCCTTTCTAAAGCTTTCCAAAAGACTTCTCTTGGAACCTTTTTGTAAGCTTTTTCTAAATTAATAAAAATCATATGTAAATTATTCTTATTCTCTCTGAACTTCTCTAGCAAACCTCTCAATAAACATATAGCTTCCATGGTAGACCTGTCCGACATAAATCCAAACTGATTACGAGAAATCGAAAATAGACTAAGGAATTATAAAAATATCTAGATGCATGTCTTGTACTTTATCAATACATTGGAATTGATTATTCTTTTCTCCTTAAGACACATGTAAAAGGCTTTTATTGAAAGTTTAGTTTCTATGATGGAGTTTTTGGGGAAACTGATTAAAGAATCTCACTTGAATCTTCAATATGTGCTTATCGAGCATAATACTTAGAATATGGAGGATTTAATTTGGCTATGTCCAGCTTATTACAGCATTCTTATATCAGTACCATTGGTAAGGCCCATGGCCACCAGACAATGGTATCATTAGTGACACAAATTTAACCGAAATTTTTTAAGATAAAGCTTAACAACTTTTATTTTTGGAGAAATCTCTTAGTAAAATGCATTTATTATCATTTATATTTTTTAATCCTTGTCCCACTCAAAACGACATTTGGAATAACCTCCCATCTAATCATCTTAAAATACCTTTTTTCTTCTTTATAATCCATTAAGTTTCTGTTAAAATGAGTCCCTAAAACTTTCTATTCTCCCCCTTTTCACAAACAGTCGCTGCTTTGAAGGCTATCAGGAACAAATTGTCTGACCCAATGAATAATTTGAGGACTTGGAGCGATGGAGATCCATGCTCATCAAACTGGAAAGGGGTTATTTGCTTTAACTCTACGTTGGCGGATGGATATCTGCATGTAGAAGAACTGTATGTTTTGGCTTATTACTTCTCTACTATCTCATTCCGCACTTTGTGAATGCTTGTTTTTATATGGTAAATGCGAAAAAGCTTGCCTGGTCATTTTAGTTGTTTATTTGTTGTGTATTTATACATTACATGTAAATATTATTCTGCATTGGGATTGAGTGTGCGAGTTATGCCTTTTTCTTTTTCTTTCCAACAAGAAGAGAGCTTATTGATTTTATTTGTGAAAATGTACTTATGANAAAAGCTTGCCTGGTCATTTTAGTTGTTTATTTGTTGTGTATTTATACATTACATGTAAATATTATTCTGCAATGGGATTGAGTGTGCGAGTTATGCCTTTTTCTTTCCAACAAGAAGAGAGCTTATTGATTTTATTTGTGAAAATGTACTATGGTTTTTCAAATAAAATTTAGAATATATGCGTTAACTTAAAATCCCATGTTCCAGCATTTTTTGGCATAAAGTCCTCTTAAAATATATGCGTTAACTTGAAATCCCCAGTTTGTGATGATTTTGATGCGTCTGTGATAACTAAAAATATAAATAATAACAACCATATAAAGAAATGAGGAGAGGAATATTCTTTTAAGATGGTTCGAAGGAAGCAATCGTTTTGGAAAAAAAATATTAGGTCAGAGTACTAATGCATTATGACTCCAATGGTGGGGCTCCACGTGTTAAATAACACAAAAAGAAATATATTACAGTGGAGCCAGTTGACACGTGGCGCCCCACTCCTGACCTAATATTGGTTCATCATTTTGAAGTTTGTGTTTGAAGGAGATGAGTGTCCCACTCGAAACAAAGAAACGAACCAGAAGAGAGAACGAGAGCAAGAGCTAGAGAAGAAGAAGATAAAGGAGGAGGAGACGACATTAACATTCGCCGAATGCATGTGCTCGGGAAGAAGATGGAAGAAGACGCCGTTGTCGTAGTGGGGAGGTGCTTATTTCCCACGTGCGGGAGGGTCAATTGGTTAAGGTGTGAAGGAAAGGAGAAGAGGGAAGAAGGAAGCTCTGCGTGTTGGAGAAGGGGAATCGAGTGGCTCTGGTGCGAGGGAAAGAAGAAGAACTGAGCAACTCCTATGCGGGATCTAGCATAAGACAAAGGAGGAGTGCCGCATGCGGTCAGATAGAGCTAGAGAGAAGGAATTGACCAGGTGTTGCGCACGGTAGAAGAAGGGAGGGCTCACAACGTGTCTATTTGCGGGAAGAAATCATTGTGCATAGGGGGGAAGCCGAACCGAGCGAACCACATATGGTAAGGGCTAAGCATTTGTAAGGTGAGGGTTTTATAAGTTTTTTTTTTTTTGGGAATAATTATTAGTTTAAATTTATATATTAATTGTTAATAATAGGTTTTATTAAAGAGGGATTGGAGAGCTTCTGCTTCAAGTGCTTTGCGAGTTTAGGTTGCAAATTTTTATAAGAGAAGGATAGGAGTAGCAAACCAAAACTTAGTGTCACGCTCTGTCATATTCTAGAAAGTGACAAGACCTTTATGGGATGGAAAGTTCTAGNCTTCTGCTTCAAGTGCTTTGCGAGTTTAGGTTGCAAATTTTTATAAGAGAAGGATAGGAGTAGCAAACCAAAGCTTAGTGTCACACTCTGCCATATTCTAGAAAGTGACAAGACCTTTATGGGATGGAAAGTTCTAAAGAGTGTCAGAAAATAGAGAAGCATCAAAGGGACTCTAGAAGATTCCGCCATATTCCGGAGAATGCTAGAAGGGAAAACTCTTAAGAAAAATCAAGAGTAAACTAGAATATTCTAGGGTTATGTATGTACATGAGAGAGAAGTATAGAACTTTCTAGAAACTAGAATAATCTAATGTATTCTAGAATGTTCCATTAGGCTTGGAGGGGGCTATAAATAGGAGCCCTTCCCCTCATTTGTAATCACCCAAACAGTCAATCAAAACTTCTAAGTATTCATGTGTGAAGTGTTCCTTTCTCTCTACTCTTCTTCTTAAAAGTGCTTAGTGCTCACAAGCTTAAGCATTGAGAAGATTAGACTGATTTAGTGCTAAAGGAGAGCGCTAAAGTCGCACGGGTGATTAGAGCAAAGTTATTCTGTGACAGTTGATATAAGAGTTTTGGTTCGAAGGAATGAAAAAAAACATCAAAGAGCACGTGACAAAGTCGGAAGCCACTATTGTGAAGTCATCTCAAAGGCGAGGTCACCAGGAGCAAAGAGATCCCGTTGCACCCAAGCTATATGGGAGGTCCAAGGAGATCATGCATGGCGTTGATTCACGCCTTGCTCGGATGGAGGAGACAATGAATGACATGAAGGGTCAAGTAGAGGTTTTTGGCCAAATTGTTGATGAACTCGAGGAGGATATCACCATCCATTCAACAATCAGAGGTATAATGCTCCAACTTGAGGAGACCTTAATGGATCATATGGCTAAGTTGCAGGAGGATATGTTGGGGAAGCTCCAAGAGGTGCGAAGAGCCTATGAGGAGGAGATGAGCGACATGCGTACTAGCTTGAAGGAGATGTTTGGAGACATTTTGCTGTGCAAGAGGGCAATAGCGCATCCACAAGTCATCCCACTTTCGAAGCCAAGAGGATTGAAGTTCCAAAACCTATGAGTTTTAGAGGGGTTCGCAAAGTGAAAGAAGTAGAGAACTTCCTATGGGGACTAGAGCAATATTTTGGAGCGATGGGGGTTGCCGATGAAGATGCAAAAATACAATTTGCCTCTCTTTATCTCTCGGGCATCGATATGCTTTGGTGGAGAAGAAGAAAATGAGATGTAGAGAAAGGTTTGTACTCCATGTCCACTTTCAATGACTTCAAGAGAGAGCTAAAGAGACAGTTTTATCCCGAGAATGCCAAAGATGAGGCTCAAGCCCGACTGCAAAGACTTGAGCATGAGGGTTTGATTCGAGACTACATTAAGGAGCTTACAAGCTTGGTTCTTGAAATCCCCGATTTGTCAAATAAGGATGCTCTCTTCAGTTTTATGGATGGACTACAACATTGGGCAAAGACCGAGCTTAGAAGGCGAAGAGTGCAAGATCTGGCCACTGCCATCATGATTGTTGAAAGCTTGGTTGATTATTCAAAAGAGTCTAGAAAGCTTGAAGATAAGAGGAGTTGTGATGTTAAAGGTGGGGATGACAAGGTCAAACACAAGGAGGAGAAACGCCGCAAATCAACCCCGACAAAGGCAAGGGACTAGGGGAAGACTAACAACAAACTCTATCAAAACCGCTGCTTTCTTTGTGAAGGACCTCATTGGGCAAGGGATTGCCCTCAGAAGAAGACCCTCAATTCTCTCCTTGCAAGCCATAAGGAGGAAGAAAACTATGATAAGGAAAACGATATGGAGGCACATGTGAGATCTCTTCAACTGTTGAACGAGATGCAAGTTCCAACAAAACAAGGGAAGGGGTTACTCTTTGTAGCGATGGCAATCGGAGGGAAGACCACCAGGGCAATGGTGGATACGGGTGCTTCCGACAATTTTATCTCCAACGAGGAAGCAAAGAGGTTGAGGTTTCAGATGACTAAAGGAGGGGGATCCATTAAAGTTATCAACTCAGCTGAGATGTCAATCGATTGAGTGGCTAAGGGAGTCAAGACCAACATTGGGGCATGGCCAGGTACTCTAGACTTCTCTGGCATTGCTTCGGATGATTACAGAGTTGTCCTAGGAATAAACTTCTTGGAGCAATCAAGAGCATTTCCAATGCCATTCACCAATAGCCTGTGCATCACGGAAGGGAGTTAACCTTACTCAATACCGATAATAAGGTTAAGTAAGCAAAGATCCAAAATGCTATTGACAATCAATCTCAAGGATGATATTTCCCAGGACAAGAGAGACAACATGACTTTCCTTCGTGATACTAACGCAGGAGAAAAGACCGAAGAAGTTGGGGTACCAAAGAAAGTGGTGGAGGTTCCTAACGAACCACCGCCAAGAAAGAAGAAAGATGGTTCAACAAGGTTGGAGGCAAGGGATGAGCCGCCAGCCAGGAAGACTTGCTGCATGACACCACCCTCCCATAAGACCAAGGAGAAACCAAAGTTTGTCAAGTCTGGGGGCAAATCGAGGTGGCAGTTTCAAAAGTACAGGGGTAGCCGCAATGAGGGCATTGTGGGTTTAAGTGGGGGAGAGAATATTCTAGAAAGTGACAGGAACCTCATGAGATGGAAAGTTCTAGAGAGTGCCAGAAAATAGAAAAGCATCCAAGGGACTCTAGAAGATTCCACCATATTCCGGAGAATGCTAGAAGGGAAAGCTCNGCAATCCCATTACAAATTATTGGATGTGTATTTCTTTCATTTCTTATATATGTTTCATTAATTTGAAAAAAAGTGATACTCTTAAAAATTAAATACATTAAAATGAAATAAAATCTTAGAAATAATCTAAACTATTTGTACAATATAACAAGTCCTCTTAGGTCTATGTCTACCTTTCTTAACATCAGTCGAAGCTAAAACCTCAACTCTCTTAACTGGATCATCATATGGTCGACATTTAATGTGACCAAACCTTCTAAGATGACTCTCTCTAATATTCTCCGCCACTTGAGCTACACCAACCCTATCATCGATATTTTCATTTCGCATTTTGTCTCTAAGTGTCAAGTCACTCATCCACCTAAGCATTCTCATTTCAGCAACACTTAACTTTGTTTTATGCTGCGCCATAGAGCATTGCAGGACTACAACCATCTTATAAAAATTTCCTTCTAGGTTAAGCGGTACTTTTCTATCACACAAGAGACGCAAAACATTCCTCCACTTCTACCAATTAACTTGAGTTCTACTAATAACATCCCCCATCTATATTACCATCACTTTGAACAATAGACCCGAGATATCTAAAACATTCACACCTTTTAATGATTTGAACACCCATANAAAATACAATTTGCCTCTCTTTATCTCTCGGGCATCGATATGCTTTGGTGGAGAAGAAGAAAATGAGATGTAGAGAAAGGTTTGTACTCCATGTCCACTTTCAATGACTTCAAGAGAGAGCTAAAGAGACAGTTTTATCCCGAGAATGCCAAAGATGAGGCTCAAGCCCGACTGCGAAGACTTAAGCATGAGGGTTTGATTCGAGACTACATTAAGGAGCTTACAAGCTTGGTTCTTGAAATCCCCGATTTGTCAAATAAGGATGCTCTCTTCAGTTTTATGGATGGACTACAACATTGGGCAAAGACCGAGCTTAGAAGGCGAAGAGTGCAAGATCTGGCCACTGCCATCATGATTGTTGAAAGCTTGGTTGATTATTCAAAAGAGTCTAGAAAGCTTGAAGATAAGAGGAGTTGTGATGTTAAAGGTGGGGATGACAAGGTCAAACACAAGGAGGAGAAACGCCGCAAATCAACCCCGACAAAGGCAAGGGACTAGGGGAAGACTAACAACAAACTCTATCAAAACCGCTGCTTTCTTTGTGAAGGACCTCATTGGGCAAGGGATTGCCCTCAGAAGAAGACCCTCAATTCTCTCCTTGCAAGCCATAAGGAGGAAGAAAACTATGATAAGGAAAACGATATGGAGGCACATGTGAGATCTCTTCAACTGTTGAACGAGATGCAAGTTCCAACAAAACAAGGGAAGGGGTTACTCTTTGTAGCGATGGCAATCGGAGGGAAGACCACCAGGGCAATGGTGGATACGGGTGCTTCCGACAATTTTATCTCCAACGAGGAAGCAAAGAGGTTGAGGTTTCAGATGACTAAAGGAGGGGGATCCATTAAAGTTATCAACTCAGCTGAGATGTCAATCGATTGAGTGGCTAAGGGAGTCAAGACCAACATTGGGGCATGGCCAGGTACTCTAGACTTCTCTGGCATTGCTTCGGATGATTACAGAGTTGTCCTAGGAATAAACTTCTTGGAGCAATCAAGAGCATTTCCAATGCCATTCACCAATAGCCTGTGCATCACGGAAGGGAGTTAACCTTACTCAATACCGATAATAAGGTTAAGTAAGCAAAGATCCAAAATGCTATTGACAATCAATCTCAAGGATGATATTTCCCAGGACAAGAGAGACAACATGACTTTCCTTCGTGATACTAACGCAGGAGAAAAGACCGAAGAAGTTGGGGTACCAAAGAAAGTGGTGGAGGTTCCTAACGAACCACCGCCAAGAAAGAAGAAAGATGGTTCAACAAGGTTGGAGGCAAGGGATGAGCCGCCAGCCAGGAAGACTTGCTGCATGACACCACCCTCCCATAAGACCAAGGAGAAACCAAAGTTTGTCAAGTCTGGGGGCAAATCGAGGTGGCAGTTTCAAAAGTACAGGGGAAGCCGCAATGAGGGCATTGTGGGTTTAAGTGGGGGAGAGAATATTCTAGAAAGTGACAGAAACCTCATGAGATGGAAAGTTCTAGAGACTGCCAGAAAATAGAGAAGCATCCAAGGGACTCTAGAAGATTCCACCATATTCCGGAGAACGCTAGAAGGGAAAGCTTCAAGGAAAAAATCAAGGGTAACCTAGAAAGTTATAGTGTTATGTATGTACATAAGAGAGAAGTGTATTACTCTCTAAAAACTAGAATAATCTAATGTATTCTAGAATTTTCCATTAGGCTTGGAGGGGGCTATAAATATGAGCATCTCCCCTCATTTGTAATCACCCAAGCAGTCAATCAAAGCTTCTAAGCATTCAAGTGTGAAGTGTTCATTTCTCTCTACTCTTCTTCTTATGAGTGTTTGGTGCTCACAAGTCCAAGCATTGTGAAGATTAGGCTGATTTAGTGCTAAAGGAGAGCACTAAAGCCGTACAGGGACTAGAGCAAAGTTAATCTGTGACATTAAGGTGAGTTTAGAATTTAATTTTATGTTGTAAATTTAACCGATTTAGTTAAATGTATTAAGTATTGTTTATTGTTTTCATATCAAAATAAACATGTAAAACGATATTTGTTCGGAACAAGGAGTTTGAAGGTAGTGAAGGAAAAATATATAAATTATCTGAAGTTAAATTTTGATTTATTTATTTCAAATTTAACTCTAGTAAAATATTAATGCTAGAGTATATTAACTTCTAGCAGCTATTAAGACCAACAAACATTTGTTCCTAAAAGATTGGGAGATTGGGAGTCGGTTTAATAAATAAAAAAGAGATTTGAGGTAGTAATTATGTTTCTACATTATAGGAATATTTCTTATCTGATTGTACTCTTTATTATGTTTAACTTTATTAAGCTTGGACTACTATTGATGGTTTTATATTGTTAGGTTAGAAGTGTGCATATTAACAGTTCTGCGTAAATAGTTGCATAATGATTTCCCTATGAATTTTTTAGATTATTGCATGTTCTTTAGATTCTAGTAAACATGCATTATATGGATCTTCAACGCAGTTCTCATAATGTTTACTTCCCATGGCCAGTTTTTAGGGGCTATTGCCATATTATAATCACCGATTGGTGGGTTTTATGAATAAAAGCAGGCCAGGATTGTCATTTAAGTATGGTAAGTCTATGATTGCAGTGTTTGTGGGATTTATCGGATCAAACTAAAAATAATCCCGCATAATTACCAAAAACAGCAAGGTTAATTGGTTGCAACAGCAGTTTCATTCGTGGCTTGTGCTATATAAAAGGCCCTCCTCTTTTTTT